>CM060929.1:978861293-979081293 GCA_030765085.1 Allium cepa
GCCAGAGACGAAGGGCACGCCGTTGATTGTCAAGTCTGGACACCTAACCATGTACGTAAATACACACATGGTCGCATACTCTTAAGGGTATAATCATCCATACTAAACTACAAAATTTTACATATGTAGCTACTGTAACATCCCTCTACTTGGAGGTCCAAAACTAACAGCTGCGAATACTGCAGTAATCCGTAGTTATTAATCTTCGGCGATCAAATACGGCGGTATTCGATTCATTGATACACAGAAACACATGAATATAGAAAGCAAAAATTAAACTTCAAACAAAATCACATTTCATTTCAAAATATCTCAAATTCATTACATAATCTCATATTCGCAAATCACGTTCAGAGAAAATATATTTATTACAACATACGTCAAAAGCGACATATGAAGATGCCCCTTGGATGATCAGAGTATATCCAAGCAATACAACTTTACCATTACAAACAACACAACGGAATCAAAAGAAAAGAGAACTCTAAATAGATATCATGCCTCCTGCATGTCTACGAAAGCTTATTCGTCCAAAGTGACACTTGAAAAACCTCAACTCTCAAACTACTCAAAATTAATTGAGTACCGAGAGTTTAAGAGGAAAACATAAACTTCGAGTCAGATATAAAGTTTGGTATGAATAACAATCTGCCATCTCAAATCATTTAAATATCTAGTAAGACCATGCCGCTTAGCGGAATGGGTTTTCCCCTCACTAATATCTCAAAACCTTTATAAAACCATATACTGTGTTCATGCATCCACAATCGTTGAAACAATTCAAAACAGTATAGTATGATGATATGCAAACTAATGACTTAGTTCTAAATTACACGTCCCCATTCATTCTGACAATCTGTCTCAAATATAGTTTCTAAGTTTACTATTAACCTATTAGTTTTCATGGGGTGACTAATAGCCGATAAAGGACTTCCTGTCCAATTTCATAGATTTCATAGGATCACCAAGAACCTATTGGTAACTCCAATATATATACTCTTATCCTAGTTTTCATAGGTTGACTAGGAACCTATTGGTGACCCCAATACCCTTTCTTCTTACCTTAGTTTTCTTGGCCTGACTAGGAACCTATTGACATCTGTCAATATCTCAATCCGGATATAATTTTCATGGACTAACTACAAACCTACTTTCCCCTCCCAGCATCAAATCATAGTTTTCGTGGGATTAGTGTGAACCTGTCTTTCTAACATCTTCCTTTATACATAGTTTTCATGGGCTGACTATGGACCTATTAGCCTCTGCTAATATCTTTTCATATACATAGTTTTCATGGGTTTACTGAGAACCTATTGCCATCTGCCAATATCTTTCCTTTATATTTTAGCATCTTATATTATGTTCTTCCTTACCTCTTAGATGCAATTTTATTCATTCAGGAGTTAACTTAATTTATATTCACTACTGGATCAACCTAGCTGGTTGTTCTGCCATTTTATCTCCCAAAATGCGGTTGTGGATTCGTTGTAATGTGAATATACTTATAATTGAAGAAGAAATCATAACAATATAACAATACCACTCTTGTGGGTTTAATGTAATAACCCGCAATTTTACGATTATATATTTAAATGTTTTATTTAAATATAGCATCGTTAGTTGGATTAAAATCCAAAATGTGACTTTTTGTCAATAGTCAAATCCGGACTCGAGACCACTTTCATTGAGTTCAAAACGATATTTACAACTTGTTTAAGTATAAACATTGATATGTTTGGAGTTGAGTAGGATTTTGGTATTTTCATTTGGGCTTTGGGTTGTGTTCTAGCCCACCAACCCAACAAGATAACCCGAACTCCTCTACCAAATACCCTAACTTCTCTCCTCTCCTCTTCATTCATTCCACTTATAATTTCCTAATACTCAAGCAAAAGGAAAAATGGGGGAAAAGAGGGGAAATCAAAATTCCTAAGCCCTAGATTCTTAGGAAATTCAAATTTAAGTTCTAAAATCAAAGAGAAGCTTAGGTAAGCATCTTCTTCATCTTCTCCTTATCAATTCCTGTTCAACTCTTGATTTTTCCTATAATATAACTTAGGAAAACTTTGCATTTGATAATAGATTGAAGATTCTAGAGGTGTAGTGAAGAGGAATTGGTCTAAGTTTGTTTTAGAGCTTCTCATTTTTTGTTTTTGAGTTTAATGGTGAGTTCTTGAACTCGTATCTATGTCTATAGCTTTTGTTATTGTTAGGTATGAATTCCTAACATCTATTTCATGTTCAATTGCTTTTGAATTGAATTAGTTTGGTGAATTTTTAAATTTTGGTGTTTTGAAGTCAAAATCTATTTAAATCCTACTATGAATATTTGGACATGTTAGTCGGAGTGAATTGAAGAGCCTGTAGGGCTGGGTTGTCGCTTGGCATAAACCCCTAACCACCATCGCTTATTTGATCGCTTCCAAGTTGATTTGGTCATCAACGGCCTAGACAAATTTTGCCCTGAGCTTCAGCTCAGACGTCTGGGAAAACACCCAAACATCTGAGGCAAAGGAATAAGAATTCCAGACCTACAGCTCAGACATCTGAGGTTATTCTCAGACATATGAGCGATATGGAAGAAAATTCCAGACCTACAGCTTAGACGTCTGAGGTTATTCCCAAACATCTGAGCGATTTGGAAGAAATTTTAGATCTTCAACTCGGACGTCTAGGAAAACCCTCAAATGTCTGGTGCTATCAAATTATGCATATTTGCCTATTTTTATGTGGGTTTCCAATTTTGATCGATTTATGATGATCCGAATAGTTATTTTCATTCCTTGTCGGATTTGACGATTTCTTTTTTGGGTTTTTGATGTTTCCATTTGATGGATTTGATATCGATTTCCATTGTTTTGATTCACATTATTGAAATGTGAATTTTGGTAATAGATTGTTTTTACAATCGTTTTTTTGATTTGTCGCTTTAAAATACAAAGGTTTTTATACTAGTAGTAACTACCTAAACTCTTTCGTAAAAATGATTTCAACATTACCTTTAATACAAAGCTCATTTTTAAAAACCGTTTTCCAATCTATTAGTATATACAAACCTTTACCTCATTCGTATGAGAAATCCAATTAAACGACTTAGCAAAACTAGTGGTATGAAACGCTTGCGTTTACTTTGTCGGTTAATTCTTGGACTTGCTCGATTGAAATCCGTGAAAATTTTCGAGTGGAAATCTATAACTTATTCGTAAATATTTAAGTTAAGCTAGTTGTTATAGGACATGAAGCTAAACTCGTTATTTACTAACTTAATGTAATTTACACTTCTTTTTTATCAATGATGATCATTTTGCGGTTTAGACTAGCGATATGCGATGTCTCATTGTCCGCGTGGGGGACTATACCTCATTCTGTGGAGCTTCGGCTCAATTTGGTAAGGTAGCGACTCACGATCTTTTGAGCATTCGTGGAGCAATCGGCTCAATGAGTCTGTGCATGAGGCGTATCTTTTAAGGTGCATCGATATTCGGCTCATTCGTCCTCAAGGGGAGACTATACCCCGTATTTTTATGGGTTAGCGACCTATGGGATAGCGTCTCATTTGTGATACACATGTTGGTGAGTTTTCATACTCTCGTTTGTGATAGGCCTTCCCTTTGTGTTTTTTGAATTTCTAATTATTGATTTTTAGAATTTGTGATTCACCCATTTTTGTGATTTGCATTGATAAGCTCTATCAAAATTTGTGGTTTGATGAATAAAATAAAAATATGAGATTCTTTTTGGTGTTTGAGAAAATTTGTGACGTTGTGTGATTTTTGTTGTTATCATGTATATTTGTCATATCTCTTATCCTATCTCATCTTATATGATAACTACAGCTAGACTGATCCGTTTATTATTTTTCTTTTTAAATAATATTCGGGTCAGACTGAGGTGTTTCAGGTGCTTCCACTTGACTTCTTAGCAGGGACTAGCTTTTGACTTTTGGCTAACTACTTTAGCTTAGTAGTTTTTGTTTTTATACATTCGAGATAGAGACTCCTTGATGTATACTTATTCTTTTGTGTAGCACATGTACCTATTCTTTTGGCATGTAGTGGATCTTGTATGACCACTACTATGATGTTCACTTCTATGTGCTATGTTCATATTTGTTTCTACCTTAATGATATGAATATCTACAACTGATTTTGTGTTATGCTTATTTTATATTTGTTTCCAAATTCCACATAGCCATTTTGTAGTAGCTTTAGGTTTGTAATTGATATGTCAGATTTCCTCTTGAAATGAAATGCACGACCTACTATCTGACATATCGGTACCCGCACAAAGCAATTGCATAGATGGTCGCTCCTCAACAGACTTATTCTTCATGCTAGTCGATGGCATTACCCGATAGTGCTCTTGGCTAGTGTGAGTATAGAGGTGGGGAGTCATAACTTGGTATTAGAGCCAAACTTCGGAACAATGTAGAATAATCTAGCAAGCATCATTGTCCTAAGTCTCTCTTAGGAATCGTGCCTTAGGATTTAATTCAAGTCTTAGGACCTGTTCTATCCTATTTTCTTTTATGATGCCTTGTTTTATTAATCAAATTTGTTTGATATTCATTCTGAGAATAACATTTTTCATCTTCTTTCTTTCTTTCGTAAGAAGAGAAATGTTAGACTTGGTCATCCTCGCACCGGTCAATCCAATGCTATTCCTCAAGAAGGCGTATTCATATCTGCCCAACGGCTTTTGGATCTTGTAAAGAATGCCCAAGCTGCCGGACCCATTTTTGAGCCTACTCGTCCTGAATCCGGATTTGCATGCTTGCGCAGTGATTATACCAATTTGGGTGGAAAGCCGTTCAAAGGTTCCGAAAGCGTTATAGAATCCAAGCTTGGCTTCGAACATGCGATCATATCTTTTCTCGCATGAATCTTGTGGATCTACATCAAGTCCAAGTGGCTTCTAGCATGCTCCAAGAGAGAGTATTAGACTGGTATGAGCTTTTGATTTCAGATACCATCGAAGCGGATCTTACTTGGGAGCAATTTCGGAAAAGGTTCGAGTTAAAGTTTATGCCAGAAGCTAAAAAGGTAACTTTATCCCAATGCTTTATTAACCTTGTTTAAGGTGAATATTCTATGACAGATTACGTCACATCATTCGAATCCCTCTCTAAATATGGGATCGAGTATATTAATACCCCTTTAAAGAAGAATCAAAAGTTTGTCTATGGTTTGAATAAGTACCTCAGAATGGATTTACTTTTGAAACTAGAAGTGCCTTTCGATCAGCTTGTAGATATCACTCTTCGACTTAAAGAGGCTGATAAAGAAAGTGATGTTGAAATTGTGGGTGCCAAGAAGAACTCAACAACAATAAGAAGAGGCATCCTGTAACGACCCACCCTTTCGGACAGTTTAAACCGACGATCAAATACACATGCCGATTCCAAACCATTCAAAAGGGCAGATGGTTATTGGGGTAAATAAGAAAAGAAAAGAAAGAGAAATAAAGGAAAAGAAACAACACAGAATCTCGCAGCGGAACGATAAAATATAATAGTCAAATAAACAGTTCATGAAGCTGTTTACTATACTTTGACAATTATTTATACAACATTTATCAGAGTTATACATATACAACAGAACAATTAAAATAATGCAGCAGATAGCATGATGCAAGGGTAATAATAGTAATAGTATACCAAATCTTCGTCTTCATCCTTATCAGAATAGATCTTCAAAAATCTGAAAAACTCAGGACTGACCCGAGCGTAATGAAAAGACAAAACACTCGAGTCAGGACTAAAATATCCATATGAAAGTTAAATCAATCGTAAATAAATATGAGTGTAACGGCGTCAGAGATGTTTATGAGGTTTGACATCTCATATCCAGTGTCAACGTGCGTGCAATAACTTAAGAGATGTTACGGGATTTTCCATCTCTTAAGGATCCATTAAACTATCTACTATGTAGTACAATACGCTAAGTAGATAATGCCTATCAGTAATATAAAGTATCAAAATAGCGTTAAGGCGTTACCATAATCCCCCTTAACACATTTTTATAATGCCATAGTCTATACAGCACCGTAATCCCCACCGTAAACTGGTGGTTATCAGAGGTACCCCATAGGTATAACACAAAACAAAACGTAGTGGTCGCGAATAGGATAATCAGTATGACAAGGTACATGAGGCAATACCAACTAGGATACTAGTAGTTGCATGATCCGGACTGATGTTGAGCATAGCCAGCAGCTACCCCAACACCGCGAAACAACACTCCCAAATCAAGGGGTGCACCCAAATCGCATCGCAAATGTAATAGATATGGTATCGAAGAAGTGTGTCCGCTAGAGATGGCGAACCTCAATGGCCCGGCGCGACTCCTGTTTTAGTCATGTCAGGGGTCATCCAATATCGTTCTCTTTCTTCAGTCAACGCGTTCACCAAACCATCCACTTCATTATGGATCAACACTCCGCGTATAATAGTTATTAAAGTGGTTTTCGGTATCGACAGAGAGTATGTCCATATCCGATCCCGGTCTCTTTAATAACTACGTATTATTACACTGTTGGCTCTTTTACATTTCAAATCAATTCATAATTGATATCAAAATATCATATTCGCTTCAAAAATCAAATCCATTTCAAATATCATCGTATCTATTAAAATGTCAGATTCCGTTTCAAAAATCATTTTCGCATCAATATCTCATTTCGATTTCAAAATCATTTCGAAATTCAATTTAGGTTGCAACTTCATCTAACTCAATTCGTATTTAAATTCAAGATTTAAATATAAACATTTCACCTTATTAACCAGCTTGAAATTTTTAGAAAATAGTTTTAAGTAGTTTAAAAGTAGTTTAAATAATTAAAATAGTTAAAAATACTTAAAATCTTTAAAATGGATTTAAAATAGATAAATTAGTTTAAAATAATTTGAATTGGGTTAAGTAGATTAAAAATAGATTAAAATAGTTTAAGTATTCAGAATGGTTTATATAACAGAGTAATTTGGAAAACAAATTAAAACAGCTTCAAAACCAATCCATTTCAATTATAACTTCCCAATTCAAATAAATTTCAATTTTCAATTTACCGATTCAATTTCGATTTCAATTCAAATCAATGTCAACTTTGACTTTAAATTTATTCAATTTTACATTCACCTTCAACTTATTCAATTCCAATGTATATCGATTTTTAGCTTGATTTTTCAAAATATCAATTTTTAACACTTAACAAAATTTTCCTTCAATATTCAAATTTAATTCCCACTTACAAATATGACTCAATTTCAAGCTCAATTTCAAATATCATTTTATATCGCTTTTACTTAGTAATATTCAAAGCTCGAATTAAGGTTCAATCTTTTAAAACGAATAAATTTTCGAACTTCAATCATAACCCAATTTTAAATTTCAAAGTCTCAACTTAAATCATTTAACAATTTCTTTTAACCAAAATCTATTTCAACATTCCAAACTCAATTTTCCGATAAATTTGATTTCTATAAATTTGATTTCTATTTATAATCTTTTAAATCAAAACATTTAAATAAATTTCAAATCGACGATTTTAAAAATTATTAATTTAGCCAATTCGGTGTCTGTATATATTTTCTATCCTATGGCCAAGTAATTATTTTTTTAAATTAAATGTCAGGGATGAATATACATCACTTAAATCAAATCACAGTTTTATATGTATGCATACCAGGATATATATAAGCAAATAAACATCCAAACATTTAAATATCAACCAATAGCATCCATCGAAATACATCATCTAATAGACAATACAATTTTTGGCAATTTCATAGTTATCAATGTTAGGTAATTTAATCGCAATTCAATTTTAATTTCAATTTAACTATCAATTTAATTTTTCAACGGTTAATTCAAATGACAAGCTATATGACAATTAAATTTTTATCAAACAACGACAAATAAAATCATAACACTTCATAATGTCAAATCTAACTAGCATAAAGATATTTACTACATTGTGAGCGTTATAAAATACTCACCTTGATTTTAATGTAGTTCCAGCGTTTTATTTCGAATAAAATTAAACGAGCGTTTAATTTTACCCGAAATTTCCACTAGCTCCAAACGATTCCAATCCAGCTCCGCGTAGTATTCGTCCATACGATTCCAACGCAATTGGTTTCGTAATTTTTCGACCTCGTATGAACAAAATATGATATTTTAAAGGTTACACGAATTAATATAAATAAAATTTACATTTTAATTTCATTTCTAACCCTAACATCATCTAGCCGTTCCATTCTCTTTGCCCAGATTCAGCCCTTGCACGCGCGCGTTCTCTTCTCCTCCCCCTCTTTCGTTCGCGTGAGAAACAAACCCAATGCCGCCTATATGCCCTAATACACGCACCCAACTCCGTCGACATCTAGCTCGATCAGGATGCTCCATTCCAAAGCCCATCTCGTGCTCGACACTCGGCCTCAACACGGTGGAGCTCGGCCTCCTTATGGCCCATCAAACTGCGTGCGAACGACCGGAAGTCGCTGCCCCCTTACTCCCTCCACGTTGCTCAAAACTCGATCATTTCCGTATGAAATCGAAGATCTCTCAATGCTCTATATTTTTGCAGTTGAGAGTTTTGCTTGATTGCTAATGGATTGAGAGGAAATTAGAGAGGAAAATCGAAAAATTCTGGCCCTTGGTTTTAATGGTGGCGGCCGGCTATAGAAGAAACCCTAGTTTTCTTTTTCTTTTTCTTATTTAGTGAATAAGGTCCTTATATAGAGATTTTCTCAAACGCTATTCATTCCGGATTTTTCAAACTCCGATTTACGCGCGGTAACCGGCGTTTCTAGGGTTTATCCTACGTTCCGGATACAATGGAATAGGTTTCGGAAGCTAATTCGATCGTATGTGTGAGTTACGGAAATAAACGATCAAATTTAAATTAAACCGATTAAACGAATTTCTATGCGTTTTGGCTCGCCCCGGACAAACGGTAAATCCGATTGACACAAATTTTGAAATATTACAATAATATCACATTACGGATCCGATGAAACTGGTTTCGTCGAAATCCGAGACTGTTTGAAAAATGACTATTTTAACTCGCCAAATTAATATTAAAACCATTTCGATGCATTTCGAGCTGCCACAGTCGAACGACAACTCTGATTCCTACGAAAATTGAAATTCGATAATAACAAATTATTACGGATCCAATGGAACTAGTTTCGTCCAATTCTGAGATTGTTCAAAAATTGGCTATTTTTCAGTCGATAATTAAATATTAAAATATTCACTTTTCACAAATAAATTTTAAATTCAGTTTTAAAAGTTCTATAACATCATTCTAACTTTAATATGATAAAATAAAATATTACAAATCATTTTTAATCATATTAAACCGTTATTCAATTATCCAATAAATTCCAATTTTAAAATCTTATTAACTCTATTAAAATCCCAATATAAGTTAAATTCACTTTGGAAACCAATTTGAATCATATTAAATCAAATTTCAATTATTCACTCTATTTTCATAAATTAAATTTCAATATCAGATTAATCATATCAAATTCGAAATTTAATTATTCAAACATTTGTAATATCAAATTTAAACAACTTTGATTATTCAATAATTCATTATCTCTTGAAATATTGAAATTGAACTTATAAGAATCAACTTTTAAAACCAATTCACAATTTAGAATACTATTTTCATTTTACAGTTATTCAATTATTCAATAAGTTTTAAAAATTTAATTTAAAAAATTTACCTGTTCAATATTCAATAATTTTGATTTTAAATAGATTTTACTTATCAATCAATTACTCTATTATACCCAATGAATTCAACATTCATTACCCTATCCAACTATTGATTGCAATGGCATTCACTAAGTAGCATTTATTTTTCATTACTTGGATAATTATTGTTGCAATTCATTCCAGTTATTATTATTCCAAACGAATTACAATTTTTTTCTTCTAACATTAAATCACGAAATCTTATTAAATTAGCTATTTTAATTATCGGAAACTTACGGGTCGTTACACTCTCTCTCACTCAAAACTTTTCGTCTCCGAAAAGGAAAAAGAAGGGAAAAGGAACTAAGTATAGAAATCAACCTTAGCTATATTTTATTCAAAGTTATCAACTTATAAAACAATGAAATTCCATTTATAAATCGTTACTACACTTTTAGAACCAACTGTAACGACCCACCCTTTTGGACAGTTTAAACCGACGATTAAATACACATGCCGATTCCAAACCATTCAAAAGGGAAGATGGTTATTGGGGTAAATAAGAAAAGAAAAGAAAGAGAAATAAAGGAAAAGAAACAACACAGAATCTCGCAGCGGAACGATAAAATATAATAGTCAAATAAACAGTTCATGAAGCTGTTTACTATACTTTGACAATTATTTATACAACATTTATCAGAGTTATACATATACAACAGAACAATTAAAATAATGCAGCAGATAGCATGATGCAAGGGTAATAATAGTAACAGTATACCAAATCTTCGTCTTCATCCTCCAGAATAGATCTTCAAAAATCTGAAAAACTCAGGACTGACCCGAGCGTAATGAAAAGACAAAACACTCGAGTCAGGACTAAAATATCCTTATGAAAGTTAAATCAATCGTAAATAAATATGAGTGTAACGGCGTCAGAGATGTTTACGGGGTTTGACATCTCATATCCAGTGTCAATGTGCGTGCAATAACTTAAGAGATGTTACGGGATTTTCCATCTCTTAAGGATCCGTTAAACTATCTACTATGTAGTACAATACGCTAAGTAGATAATGCCTATCAGTAATATAAAGTATCAAAATAGCGTTAATGCGTTACCATAATCACCCTTAACACATTTTTATAATGCCATAGTCTGTACAGCACCATAAGCCCCACCGTAAACTGGTGGTTATCAGAGGGTACCCCATAGGTATAACACAAAACAAAATGTAGTGGTCGCGAATAGGATAATCAGTATGACAAGTTACATGAGGCGATACCAACTAGGATATTAGTAGTTGTGTGATCCGGACTGATGTTGAGCATAGCCAGCAGCTACCCCAACACCGCGAAACAACACTCCCAAATCAAGGGGTGCACCCAAATCGCATCACAAATGTAATAGATATGGTATCGAAGAAGTGTGTCCGCTAGAGGTGGCGAACCTCAATGGCCCGGCCGGATCCTGTTTTAGTCATGTCAGGGGTCATCCAATATCGTTCTCTTTCTTCAGTCAACGTGTTCACCAAACCATCCACTTCATTCTGGATCAACACTCCGCGTATAATAGTTATTAAAGTGGTTTTCGGTATCGACAGAGAGTATGTCCATATCCGATCCCGGTCTCTTTAATAACTACGTATTATTACACCGTTGGCTGTTTTACATTTCAAATCGATTCATTATTGATATCAAAATATCATGTTTGCTTCAAAAATCAAATCCATTTCAAATATCATCGTATCTATTCAAATGTAAGATTCCGTTTCAAAATCTTTTTCCGCATCAATATCTCATTTCGATTTCAAAATCATTTCGAAATTCAATTTAGGTTGCAACTTCATTTAACTCAATTCGTATTTAAATTCAAGATTTAAATATAAACATTTCACCTTATTAACCAGCTTGAATTTTTTTAGAAAATAGTTTTAAGTAGTTTAAAAGTAGTTTAAATAATTAAAATAGTTAAAAATACTTAAAATCTCAAAAATGGATTTGAAATAGATAAATTAGTTTAACATAATTTAAATTGGGTTAAGTAGATTTAAAATAGATTAAAATAGTTTAAGTATTCAAAAATGGTTTATATAACAGAGTAATTTGGAAAACAAAATAAAACAGCTTCAAAACCAATCCATTTCAATTTATAACTTCCCAATTCAAATCAATTTCAATTTCCATTCTACTGATTCAATTTCAATTTCAATTCAAATCAATGTCAACTTTGACTTCAAATTTATTCAATTTTATATTCACTTTCAATTTATTCAATTTCAATTTATATCGGTTTTTTGCTTGATTTTTCGAAATATCAATTTATAACAATTTTACAAAATTATCCATCAATTTTCGAGTTTAAATCCAAATTTCAAATATGATTCAATTCCAAGCTCGACTTCAAAATATCATTTTTATATCACTTTTACTTGGTAATATTTAAAGCTCGAATTAAGGTTAAATCTTTAAACAAATTAATTTTCGAAATTCAATCAAATCCCAATTTTTAAATTTCAAAGTCTCGACTTATATTATTTAACAATTTCTTTTAACCAAAATTTATTTCAACATTCCAAACACAATTTTTCGATAAATTCGATTTCTATAAATTTATTTCTATTTATAACTTTTAAATCAAAACATTTAAATAAATTTCAAATCGACGGTTTTAAAAATTATTAATTTAGCCAATTCAGTGTCCGTATATAATTTTCTATCCTATGGCCAAGTAATTATTTATTTCAATTAAATGTTAAGGATGAATATATATCACTTAAATCAAATAACGGTTTCATATGTATGCATAAAAGTATATATAAGCAAATAAACATCCAAACATTTAACTATCAACCAATAACATCCATCGACATACATCATCCAAGAGGCAATACAATTCATGGCAATTTCATAGCTATCAATGTCAGGTAATTTAATCGCAGTTCAATTTCAATTTCGATTTGACTGTCAATTTAAATTTTAACGGTTAATTCAAATTACAATCTATATGACAATTAAATTTTATCAACAACGACAAATAAAAATCATAACACTTCATAATATCAAATTTAACTAGCATAAAGATATTTAGTACGATGTGAGCGTTATAAAACACTCACCTTGATTTTACGATTTTAAATCAAATCGAACGACGTTCGATTTAACTCAAAATTTTCTCTAGCTCCAAATGATTCCAATCCAATTCCAAAGCGTAGTGCTCGTTAATACGATTCCAACGCAAAAAGTCTTGTCTCAATCGGACCTCGTATGTGAGAGTTATGCATTTTATAAGTCATCGATATTTAAATTTATAAAAAATTTATATTATATTAAAATGAATTCATACCCAAAGCAAAGCCCAGCCCACTCAACATCTCCTTCTTCCCCAATTCCTGTACGTGCATGAGAAAACCCACCAAGCCATGCATCAATCTCCAGTGATACGGAGCTACAGTTTACGAAACTCAAATCCGTCTTCGCCAATCTTCTTCTCTTCGAAGCCTCCATCTTCTCGGCCACCAAGTTGCAAGCTCAGCCCCACCTAGTAAAACGCGACTTCGCGCCTAGCTGTACACAAGCGACCAGGTCGCACCCAAGCAACTTCGGTAGCAAAAGACTCATACCCCTAATCATGGAGAATGCAACAATTGTGGACCTAAGGACTACTATGAAAATAAGTATCCAAGGTTCCTTGCTTGCCGCTATTGCAAAAGTTTGGGTCATTCTATATCTTCATGTTCCAAACTTCAAAGCAAGAAAGAGGAAAAGTTGAATATTGTGCAAGCCCCTAGTAAAACTTCTGTTAGTCAAGGTATTTCTCATTTTGTCCTTGATGGCATTATTATGTTCCATGATCATCCTATTCGAGTTCTTTTTGATTCGGGTGCATCTCACTCTTTTATATCAAAAGAACTTGTTGATACTTTGTCTTTAAATGTTATGGTCTAGATGACTTCACTGAGAGTTGTGAATCCGGATGGTGGATCTGCAATACTCAGTTTACTTTGTAAAGATATCGAGATTATTTTATGTGATTGTGCTTTCCGAGCCGATTTGCATGTTATGCGCTACATAGGTTTCAGAATGATTTTGGGAATGGAATAGCTTAATTGTTATAAAACACACATCCTATGTCCCGAGAGGGCTATCCATCTTCGACATCCTCAATCTGTTAAGTAGATTTCTATTGTTCTTAAAGTTTCAGATTCCAATTTGATAGCATCCTTATATTCTCTAAATCCACATGATGACGATAATGATGATGAGGAAGATGTCATTTCCCTCGTTCACTTTGTTCATGAATTTCCCAATATATTTGAGCCCGTTTTAGGATTATCCCCTATGCGAGCAATTGAGTTCAGAATTAATCTAATCCTTGGAGCTCTACCTATCACTCGTCTTCCTTATCATATGTCCAATAAGGAAAATAAGGAGATGCATAAACAATTATCCAAATTGGAAGCAAAACGGTTTATTTACTGTAGTTCCTCTCCTTAGGGAGTTTCAGCTATCTTTGTGAAGAAATCTGATGGTACACTTAGGCTTTGCATTGACTACCGCAAACTTAATGATCTTACCATCAAGAATAAATATCCCTTACCTCGGATTGATGATCTATTCGATCAACTTAGCGGTGCTAGAGTCTTTTCACAGTTAGACTTAGCAAAGGTTTTCATCAACTTCAGATTGCAGAGGATAGTATTCCTTTGACATCGTTCCGTACTCGTTATGGATCTTATGAATGGCTTGTTATGCCATTTGGTTTAACGAATGCTCCAGCTTATTTCGTTGACCTTATGAACCGAATTTTCAAAGACTTCCTCTATCGATTTGTTCTCATCTTTATAGATGATATTCTTGTTTATTCTAAAACCGAGGAAGAGCATGAAAAACATCTTCGGCGTGTTGGAAACTCTTGGGAGCAATCAATTGAAAGCAAAATTTTCTAAGTGCCACTTTTGGCAACCCATGTGAAATTTTTAGAACATATTCTTTCTGAATCTAGAATTTTCGTGTATCCTTCTAAGATTGAGGCAATTCAAAATTGGAAGAGACTGGAGAGTGTGACGGAAATTCGTAGCTTTCTTGGATTGGCAGGCTATTACCGTTGTTTCATAAAAGACTGTTCTAAAATTTTCGCACCTCTTACTAGTTTGAAAAAGAAAGGAGTTAAGTACATTTGGTCGGACAAATGTGAAATTGCTTTTCAAAAATTAAAAGAACTCTTTTTGGATGCTCCTATTCTTGTGATTCCCGAAGGGAACCAAGGCTCACTGTTTATACTGATGCTAGTCGTGTTGGTTTGGGAGCCGTTCTCTTGCAAATGGAACGTGTTATTGCTTATTCTTCTAGGAAATTAAAATCTATCGGGACAAGATATGTCACTCATGATTTAGAGCTCGCGGCCTTTGTTTTCGCCCTTAACATTTGGCATCATTATCTTTTGGGAGAGAAATTTATTCTCTACACCAATTATAAATCTTTGAAGTATTTTTTTCTCAGAAGGAACTTAATTTGCTTCAATAACATTGGCTCGAATTCCTTGCATCTTATGATCTTGACATTCTTTATACTCCCAGAAAGGGAAATCGTGTTGCCGATGCCCTTAGTCGTAAGTAACAAGCGACTGTTTCCATGATGATATTTGAATGGAATGATCTCGAAATTTTGTCCACTTGTGAGATTCAATATCGTGAATACGATTCATGTTCATCTCTTGTGTTTATGTAACCTTGAGGCTCATCCTTCTTTTTTATACCGCATCCTTGAAGCTCAAAAGCACGATCCTGAATTGGCTCATCTTAGCCAAAGTTGTAGGGATAAAAATAATATTGATGGTTTGAAAGACTTTGAAATCGATGCTCGTAGAGGCATTCGAAAATTTGGTAGACTTATTGTGCCAAATATTAGTGATATTCTTAAAGACATTTTAGAAGATTCTCATCGTTCTAAATTTATCATTCATCCCAGTAGTAGTAAAATTTACGCGGACATGAAGCGACTTTGTTATTGAGATGGAATGAAATCTGATTTTGCTAACTTTATTAAGCGTTGCATGACTTGCCAACTTGTAAAGGCCGGGAATCAAAGGCCCGAGGGGTTATTACAACCTTTGGACATTCTAGTTTGGAAGTAGGATCGAGTCTCTAGGGACTTTATTGGCGGTCTTCCCCGTTCTCATTCGGGTCATGACTATTTATGAGTGATTATAGATAGACTTACCAAATCCACCCATTTTCTTCCGTTCGGTCCAACTGGACCATACCTCTTTTGGCTACTCTATATTAAAGAAAATTTTAAATTGCATGGAGTTCCTACTTCTATTGTTAGTGACCATGATCCATTATTTACTAGTGGTTTTACGGAAAGGTCTTCAAAAGCTTTAGGAACGAAGCTTAATTTTAGCACCTCTTATCATCCTCGGTCCGATGGACAAACCGAGCGTGTGAATCAGACTCTTGAAGATCTCATTCGTGCATGTATTCTTGATTTTGGTGGAAGCTAGGAAGATCATATTTATCTTGTTGTGTTTTCTTATAATAATAGCTTCCAATCTAGTAGTAGTCACCTTTCGAGGCACTCTATGGAAGGCCATGCTGATCTCCTTTGTGTTGGCTTGAAACCGGTGAGAAGCTTGTTTTAGGTCCAGATTTTATTCATGATTCCATAGAAAAGATTGACCTTATTCGTCATAAAATGAAGGAAGCTCAAAGTAGACCAAAATCTTATAATAGCAACCGAAGGAGGAATTTAGAATTTTCTGTGGAAGATTTGGTGTTCGTTCATATTTCACCTATGAAGGGTGTTGTGCGTTTCAGTCGATCGGGAAAATTAGCACCTTGATATATTGGTCCATTTCACATCACCGAAAGCAATGGTTTCGTGGCTTATCGCCTTTCGTTACCGGCTCAATTTTCTACTATTCATGACATATTTCACGTTTCTCAGCTACAGAAATACCTTAGAGATTTCGAATCTATTCTTGAGCCTTGTGTTATTGAAGAAATTGAGGTTTCACCTAATTTGACTTATGAGCAACATCCTATTCATATCATTGCTATGGAGGTTAAACGCCTTCGTAATAAAGATGTTCCGCTTGTGAAAGTTCAATGGTCTGCAAATCCTAAGGATTGTTCTTAGGATCCAGAGAATTCATCGACCAAACACATCTTGATTTAATCTCTCATGCTTCTTAAGGTGAACTTCTCATTTTAATCTTCTTTTTGTGTTATTATGTCATGTAATGGTTGTTACTTTTTAATTCCTTCTTAAATATTGCGAGGATGCAATTTATTTGAGGAAGGGAGTCTGTAATAACCCGCAATTTTACGATTATATATTTAAATGTTTTATTTAAATATAACATCGTTGGTTGGATTAAAATCCAAAATGTGACTTTTTGAAAATAGTCAAATCCGAACTAGAGGCCACTTTCATTGAATTCAAAACGATGTTTACAACTTGTTTAAGTACAAATATTGATTGTTTGGAGTTGATTAGGGTTTTGATATTTTCACTTGGGATTTAGGTTGTGTTCTAGCCCACCAACCCAACAAGATAGCCAAAACTCCTCTACCAAATACTCTAACTCCTCTCCTCTTTATTCATTCCACTTATAATTTCCTGACACTCAAGCAAAATGAAAAAATGTGAAAAAAGAGAGGAAATCAAAATTCCTAAGCTTAGGAAATTCAAATTCAAGTTCTAAAATCAAAGAGAAGTTTAGGTAAGCATCCCCTGCATCTTCTTCATCTTAATTCCTCTTCAATTCTTGATTTTTCCTATAACCTAATTTAGAAAAAACTTTGTAGCTGATAACAAATTGAAGATTCTAGAGGTATAGTGAAGAGGAATTGGTCTAAGCTTATTTTAGAGCTTCTCATTTCTTGTTTTTGAGTTTAAAGGTGAGTTCTTGAACTCGCATCTATGTCTTTAGCTTTCATTGTTGTTAGGTATGAATTCCTAATATCTATTTCATGTTCAATTGCTTTTGGATTGAATTGGTTTGGTGAATTTTCCAATTTTGGTATTTTGAAGTCAAAATCAATGAAAATCCTATTGGAGAGAATTGAAGAGCCTATAGGACTGTGTTGTTGCTTGGCATAAACCCCTAGCCACCATCGTTCATTCGATCGCTTCTGATTTGATTTGGCCATCAATTGCCTAGGCAAATTTTTCTCTAAGCTCCATCTTAGATGTTTGGGAAAATAATCAGACATCTGAGGCAAAGGAATAAAAAAATCCAGACCTGCAGATCAGATGTCTGAGGCTATTTCCAGACATCTTTGCGATATGAAAGAAAATTTCAGACCTACAGTTCAAACGTCTGAGGTTATTCCTAAACATCTGAGCGGTCTGGAAGAAATTTCTAGACCTTCAGCTCAGACGTCTGGGAAAACCCTCAAATGTCTGGTGATGTCAAATTCTGCATATTTGCCTATTTTTATGTGGATTTTCAATTTCGATCGATTTATGATGATCCGAATAGTTATTTTCATTCATTATTGACTTTGACGATTTCTTTTCTGGATTTTTGATGTTTCCATTTGATGGATTTGATATCGATTTCTATGGTTGTGATTCATGTTATTGAAATGTGAATTTTTTTAATAGATTGTTTTTACAATCGTTTCTATAATTTGTCACTTTAAAATACATAGGTTTTTATACTAGTAGTAACTACCAAAGCTCTTTCGTAAAAATGTTTTCAACATTACTTTTAATGCAAAGCTCGTTTTTAAAAACCGTTTTCCAATCTATAAGTATATAAAACCTTTACCTCATTCGTATGAGAAATCCAATTAGATGACTTAGCAAAACAAGTGGCATGAAATGCTTGCGTTTACTTCGTCGATTAATTCTTAGACTTGTTCGATTGAAATCTCATGACAATTTTCAAGTGGAAATCTACAATTTGTTCATAAATATTTAAGTTAAGCTAGTGGTTATGGGACATGAAGCTAAACTCATTTATTTACTAGCTTAGTGTAATTTACACTTCTTTTTGATCGATGATGATCATTTGTGGTTTAGACTAGCGATATGCGATGTCTCTTTGTCCGCGTGGGGGACTATACCTCGTTTTGTGGAGCTTCGGCTCAATTTGGTGGGGTAGCGTCCCATGGTCTTTTGACTGTTCGTGGAGCAATCGGCTCAATGAGTCTGTACATGAGGCATATCTTTTAAGGTTCAAGGGAGGACTATACCCTGTATTTTTATGGCTTAGCGGCCCATGGGATAGCGTCCCGTTTGTGATACATGTGTTGGTGAGTTTTCATGCTCCCATTTATGATAGGCCTCCCCCTTGCATTTTCTGGATTTTTAGTTATTGATTTCTAGAATTTGTGTTTCACCAATTTTTGTGATTCACATTTATAAGCTCTATCAATATTTGTGGTTTGGTGAATAAAAATAAAGAACATGACATTCTTTTTGGTGTTTGAGAAAATTTGAGATATTGTATGATTTTTTTTGTTATCAATATATATTTGTCATATCTCTTATCCTATCTCATCTTACATGATAATTATAGCTAGAGTGATCCATTTATTATTTTTCTTCTTAAATAATACTCGGGTCAGACCAAGGTGTTTCATATGCTTCCACTTGACTTCTTAGTAGGGACTAGCTTCTAACTTTTGGCTTACTACTTTAGCTTAGTAGTTTTTGTTTTTATACATTCGAGATAGAGACTCTTTGATGTATACTTATTCTTTTATGCAACACATGTACCTATTCTTTTGGCATGTAGTAGATCTTGTATGACCATTACTATGATGTTCACTTCTATGTGCTATGTTCATATCTGTTTCCGCCTTAATGATATCTGTGACTAATTTTGTGTTATGTTTATTTTATATTTGTTTTCGAATGCCACATAGCCACTGTGTAGCTTTGAGTTTGTATTTGATATGTCAGATTTTCTCTTGAAATGAAATGCATGAACTACTATCTGACATGTAGGTACTCGCACGAAGCAATTACACTGATGGTCACTCCTCAACAGCCTTATTCTTTATGCTAGTCGACGACGTTACCCCCTAGTGTTCTTGGGTAGCATGAATATAGAGGTGGGGCGCCACATTTAATACTAAACATGGTTAATCCCTTTAACCAATTATTTTATCAAGAAAAGCTTCTTTTCAAAATCAATATAAAACTGCTTTTATTTAGCCATGAGTTTTTATTTTTTAAAATAGAGTTTGGGTTATACAACCTTTTGAAACTTTCGAAATCTTGCTTTCGACTTTATAGGATGACCTCCTTCGAAAGCATTAAATTCTATCTTCGAAATATTAGGCTTCTGCCTTTTAATAATTTAAAATCTTCCTTTTCGGAACCTTTCGATTATGTTGAAGTATTAACATTTAACTTTAAAAGCATAGCTTTGAAATCAATTGAAAGTACCCCTTTCGACACCATTGGAAGTAACCCTTCTGAAATCATTGAAAGTCCCCCATTCAAAAGCATTGGATTTGTACTTAAAACATAATTTGGGTCGAAGTGAATATAGGTGAAAGCAACTCTTTCGAAACCATCCTTTTTCATTTATAAAAACATTAGGGAAACATGATGGCGTCGACCCCATCTCTTTTGAATGTATGAAACATCTAGGTAAAATAATGGAAGGGTGGTGTCGAATCCCCTTTCAAAATCATTGCCTTTGAAACCCCTAACCCCTTTCGAAAGCTAAGGAAGTGGCTTAAATGATGTCGTAGCCTTTCTCCAATCCACCACGTACCACCTAAATGGTGTCCTATGTATTGATTATGGCTTAATGGGGTTCCGACTTTGTCGAAGGCAAAAGGTAAGGGGCGAAAAGTTCCCTTAATAGAGGCAGAACAAGTTTTACTGGGTTAAATGTCAAATTAAGCAACTTATCTCAACTAATCTGCCTACATGTAAACTTCTTATTGGTTTCCTTAACTTTCCCCATGCTTTTCAAAACTAACCGCCTTATTAATTTGGATAAGTACCAAACTTAAAATTTTATAGATAAAACCTTCTATTTATAATTAAATCATTTAAATCCTCTTCTCAAAATAATTTAATTTGGATATCAAATCACTTAAGATAAATCCTTAAAAATCATAGAAATTTACTTTGATTATGTTGCATAGTATATCAAAATTTCAAATCCAAATTTGCAATATATTTTTTGAAATAAATTTATAAACATAATGTGCTATATTTTCATTCAAAAATTCATAATAATCTTTCCAAAGCTTGGAAAATTATCAAACTTAAAACCGAACTCTTTTGCATGACATATAATTTTTCCATAGCATTTAAACATTAATATCACATGATCTTGATTTAAAACCATACGAATCATCATATTGTTTAAATTTAAACAAACCATAATTCAAGCATTTTATCATAAAACATCATATATTCAACAAATAAAGATGGAAATTATTATTCACCTTAATCTTTGACAAGGAAAGTGGATTAAGATGAGTTTGATTTCCCCTTCTTTAATTCTTTTTCTTTTCTTGAATTTCCTCTTATGCTCTTCTTGTTAATAGCCGGCTTAAGAGGTAAACATGTATATATATATAAGGGTAAAGTTATGTGTAGCTAAATCCCATTATACCCTTATATAATTTAGTTAATCTTTAAACCATTCTTTAGCCCAATTAAATTAATAAGCACGACCACTTAATTTTATTCAAACCACAATCCTCTTATCACTTAACATTTATGTTATATTTAATTTATCTAATTAATATCCTGAATAATGTTATCTAAAAAAATAAGGATGTCACAGGCTCCCCTCCTTAAAGAATTTCATCCTCGAAATTCAGTAAGAACTAAATACTTATCATAGTAATCATCTGTAATAGCTCCCAACAACCACACTAGTCTATCTGACTAGTGATCGTCTATATAAATCTAATATAAACATACCCTAAAAGCGGATCATGATAAGTATCTCGAATCTTATCATCTGTTTTCCAAGTAAAGTCTTTCTCGTTGTCACTCCACTGAACTTTCACTAACTTGACTATCTTAGATTTCAATCCTTTCTCATTCTTTGCCACAATTCGAATTGGTCGTCTAACAATTGTCAAATTAGGCTCTACTACCAACTCATCCAACCCGGTCGGAGGAATAGTATTTTCTGGATCATGCACATACTTGCAAAGATGAGATATATGGAATACATTATGGAAACCTGCCATATTGCTTGGCAACTCCTACTCTATATGCGAGCTTTCCAATCCTCTCTATAATCTGGAATGGACCAACATATTTTGGTGCTACCTTCCCCGTCTTTTCGAATTGTATCACTCCCTTCTTTGGTGACACTTTAATAAAGAGTCCGTCTCATATTGAGAACTCTATGTCTTTACGTCTTTGTCTGCGTTACTCTTTTATCTAGATTGAGCTTCCTTCATTCATTCTCGGATCAACTCAATCTTCCCTGACGCATCTCTAACCAAATTTGGACTTAAGACTAATCTATCTCCAGTCTCTAACCAACCTGCTAGTGATTTGCATGGCCTTCCATACAAAGCTTCAAAAGGTATCATTCCTATACTAGTTTGATAACTAATATTATAGGAAAATTAAATCAAATTTAGGTGATCTTCCTAAGATCCACCAAAGTCTAGTTACAAGTTCTCAATAAATCTTCGTGTACTTATTGACTCTTTCAGTCTGTCCATCTGCCTATGGGTGATATGTTGTACTCATTTTGAGCTTGGTACCCAATACTGCGTATAGACTTCTCCAAAATTTACTAGTGAATAATGCATCTCTGTCGCTGACTATGCTACTAGGCATTCCATGAATTCTAACTATGTTATTTACGAACAACTTCGCCAAAATAGGTGCCATTCCGGTTGACTTAACTAGAATGAAATGGGCGCTTTTGGTTTTCATTTCCCTTATTCGTCCTTGGCAACCTGTCTATAAAATCTATGGATATAGAATCCCACTTCCAAACTGGAACCTCCAAAGGCTGAAGTAACCTGCTCGGCTTTTGGTGTTCGGCTTTCATTTGTTGATAGTTGGCATGCTGCATAACTCATAAATCCACATCGCTCTTCATGCCTTCCTAGCAGAAGCTCCTCTTCATATCTTTATGCATCTTGGTTCCCCTAGGGTGAATCGTAAATTTGGATCGATGACATTCTCCTAGAACTTCTTTTCTTAAGTTCTCTACATTCGGTAATAGCTAGCAAGTCTGAGAAAACTTCTGATCTCGGTTACCGTCTCCGATCTCTTCCAATTATTGACAGCTTCGATCTTAATTAGATCTACTGCCAAACCCTTATTTGAAACTACATGACCTAGAAATTTGACCTCTTTCTTCCAAAAAATGATATATGGAAAACTTCGCCTTTAGCTGCTGCTGCCTCAATGTCTTAAGCACCACTCTCATATAATCTTCATGCTCTCTCTCATCTTTTGAGTATACCAAAATGTCTTCTATGAATACCAATACAAACCTATTCAAGTGCTCTCAGAAAACTAGGTTCATCAAATCCACGAAGAAAGCATGTGCATTCGTCAGCCCGAATGGCATCACTAACCATTCATACGAACTGTATCTAGTTCGAAATGCTATCAAAGGAATACTGTCCTCTACCACTCTCAACTGATGGAACCCCGTTGCCAAATCCAATTGGGAAATCACTCTTGCTCCACTCAACTGATCAAATAGATCGTCAATTCGCTACCAAGGATACTTATTCTTGATTGTCATTTCATTCAGCTTATGGTAGCCGATGCGCATCCGCATTGACCTGTCTAACTTCTTCACGAAAACCACGACTTCTCCCCAAGGCAAACTGCTTGGTCTAATAAAATTCCTTCCTTCTAGATTTACTAGCTGCACCTTCAATTCCTTCATCTCAATCGGTGTCACTCTTCTAGGTTGTCTACTGACAGGTACAGCTCTGGTATAAGATCTATCTGAAACTCAATAGCTCATTTTGGTGGTAGCCCTATAATCGTCTCAAATATCTCTGCAAACTCTCTTGCAACTTGAACCCGACATAGCTCTTCCATTGCTTCCAAGGCACTTAACACAACATATACACTTCGATCGAAATTCTCTATTGAGAAGATGATCCGCTTATGACTATTTGGATGCCTTAATGATATTTCCCCATCCTGAAAAAATATCCTAGCCTCATATCTACCCAACCAATCCATACCCAAAATGATCCTGAAATCTATGAAATCACACATACAACTGCATGCAAACATATGGCCTAACAAATCAAGTTCTAACTGGTCACATCTCTTCATTAGATTTGCATACCCTCATATTGGATTCATAACCCTTAAGAAAGAAACAGGGTAAGTAGGTACTAAGCATAACTTATTAACCAAATTCTAGGATATAAATGAATGTGATGCACCGGTATCAAATAGTATCCGAACTGGAATACTTTGAACCAAAAATGTACCTTCCATTACGGTCTATCCCTTATCTTCTTCAGTTGGTCTTGAAGAAGACGATAGTCCAATAGCAAAAACCTTTTCTTTTTCTGCCTTAACTGGCTCTGCACACTGGTTTTTGTAATGACCAACTCGATCACTTTTGTAGCACTTAACATGCTTCTTGTCCACTGCCTTCTTCTGCCCTTTACCTGACCAACACTCATTTGCAAAATGACCCTTCTTGTCACATTTGTAGCAAACTAAATGGCTTTTGACTTTTTGGCTGAATCTCCTTTCGGGCTCCTTTCTTTTTGAAGAACATCCTTCTCTTTCCCTGAGAACCCTGGGATTCAACTGGCTTTTCTCTAGCACAAATAGTAAACAATTCCTCATGGCGAATGGCCGTCTCCACCGTCATTTTACAAGGGTCGCAGATATGAGTCAGGGTTACCCTAGCAAGCTTGGGACTCTGTCCCTGAACGAACCATTCATTCCTTCTAATGTCAGTGTCTATATTAGTGTATCCATATCAAGTTATCTCATCAAATCTATTTGCATATTTGATAATTGAAATTTTCTCATAAATTTCCAAGAGCGACAAATGAAGATGCCATTTTGTTGATCAGAGTATATATAGGCAGTAAACAACTTTTCCTTAACAAAACAATATAGTAGAATTATATGAGAGAGAATTCAAATAACTACATGCCTCCTACACGACTTCGGAAGCTAATTCATCTTATGAGGTACCTAAAAGCTTAAAATCATAAGCTACTCAAAATCAATTGAGTACTTATGAGTTTAAGGGGAAAACATAAACTTTGAGTCGGACATAAAGCTTGGTATGAATAATAATCTACCATCTTAAATCATTTAGATATCTAGTAGACCACGCCACTTAGCGGAATAGGTTTTCCCTCACTAATACCTTAAAAGCCTTTATAAACCATTTTTTGTGCTCTTGTGTCCACAATGGTTAAATTAATTCAAAAAATTACTATGTGATGATTTATAAAACAATTGAATCAATTCTAGGTTACCCATCCTCATTCATTTTGACTATCTGTCATCGTTATAGTTTCTAAGGTTACTATTAACCCAATAGTTTCATGGGCTGACCAATAACTGGTTAATCATTTATGGCCTCCCTGTCCGATTATATAGTTTCATGGGCTGCCTAGGAATCTGTTGACTAACTGTCGGTATCTTTCTTATAAACTATTTTTCATGATTAACTAGGAACCTACTGACTAACTGTCAATATCTCATTTTCTTATCCGGATATAGTTTTCATGGGCTAAATATAAACATGTCTAACTGACGTATTCAATTATACATAGTTTTCATGGGCTAACTATGAATCTATTGGCCCTTGCCAATATCATTTCCCCTACAAAGTTTTCATGGGCTTAATGTGAACTTATTGGCCTCTGCCAATATCTTTAATATATATTCACTACTGGATCAACCTAAGTGGTTATTCTGCCTTTTTCCAAAGTATCGTTTTGGGTTCATTACAAAATGAATATATACATATATAAAGAAGTAATTAGAATAACCTGGTTAATCTCTTCAACCCATTTAAAATTCTTCAAAAACATCACCTCAAATTATTTTATTTATTAATATGCCATGGTTTTTCTTTTGGATGAGATTGGGTTATTTGTTTTGAAAACTATACTTCCGAAATCTTCGAAACCCTACTTTCGACCTCACTGGGTAACCACTTTCGAGAGCATATATCTCTTTTCAAAACATTAGACTCCTGCCTTTTAAAGCACTTTAAAATCCTTCTTTCAGAACCTTTTGAATATAATAAAGTGTTACTTATTAATTATTAAAATCATAGCTTCGAAATTATTAGAAATATCTCTTCCTAAAGTATTGAAAGTCCCCCTTTCGACATCATTGGGTTTATCTCTAAACATATCATTTGGGTCAAAGTAAATATAAATAAAAATATCTCTTTCGAAACCATTAATTACCATATAAACATGCTAGGGAATTTATGATGGCGTCAGAACCATCCTGAAATGATCCTGACTCGACCTTCGAAAATCCGCACCGAATACGACACTCATATTCCAATGCCACAGATTCAAACGTCGAATCTGGTTCGCCGGAGCTTATAACACATAAAGTAAAACACGGCGGAAGAAATGAATAATATCATATACAACATTTGATACAATATCTGATACAATGATGATACAGCAGAATGATACAATAGATATCAACACTATTAGAGATACAAGAAATAGCAGCGGAAAGATGCTGTCTTCAATGCCAACTCCAAAAACTCCATCTCCAATCCAAAGCTAGCTCGAACAACCATCAAGTTGCACCAAGCTAAGCAAGGTCAGCCGTGAATGCTGAAGTGTAGAAAAATGCGATCAACAAATCCAAAAGGCTTTGAAGGCTATCGAATCTACACCTATTATGGGATTATCTGAAAAATCCAACTCTAGACTGCCCGTATGGAAAATTGTGGGCACCTAGAGTTTAGGAAAGGAACAATAAACTCCAAGTCAGTCGTGACTGGTGTGAGTAAACAAAAACAGTTTTTCTTTTAAAACAAACAGTAGAATTTAGATTGAAACTCGCAATGCTTTTGGAAAATGAAACTACCATAAGGCCTCCCGCCACACACACAATGCAAGCGCAAACTTGGAGGAGATTTCTCCTTATGACAGTAAAAAATGCTTGACACGCGAAAACCATTTGATATTATTATTAGTGCATAATGAAGAAAACCTTTCGAAAGTATAATATTAATCCTAACCAGCATAGGTACCATTATATTATGCCAGCTATAGCTACCATTTCAAATGGCAGGTTCTACAACTAAAACCGTACTGGGCGCATATTGTTTTGTTTGGATTTCCACAAATGGTCAGGCAAAGGAACTTCCCATATAAAATGGAATGCCTCTGGAGGGACGCCCCAAGAACCTAACCGAATCTCTGCTACACAAGGCCAGGTTACCTCTGTAACTAGGTAACAACTGACACGAGCATGCCATCCCCCGGTCGTTTCCGACCTTTATCCGAGGGCCCTCAATCCAACAACCACACAGTAAACTATCTGGGCTCCATACCATGATACCAACTTTAAAAAATCAACATAAGTAAATATCTGGGATCTATACCATGATATCACTTTTTATCCAGAAGGAAATTGTCATACCCTCAGGAGGAGCTACCCCCAAATAACCTTGCTGCCACGATTCCTGTTCCGACCATTACCAGGTTGTGAGGCTCGACGAAGTCTCGTCCACAAAGATACGCTTTTTCACAAAGCCATGCGTCGATCAAAAATGATCAACAAATGATCATCAACACACAGCAGCACTTAGCATGGCACATTACCAAATTAGGAATGTACACTAGTAACCATCAACTACATAACCTTTGAGCTCGTACGTCTCAGAGAAGGGTGTTAAGCTAAGAGAATAAATCTCCGCCACCAACAGAAATGTATTTGATAGAAACCAGCTTTACATCTCAAAGTGTAATTTCAGACACACATCCATACAAGTATGTTCCGGGTTCGAATAGAACCGAAGGCACTTCCGAAGAAGCCTTTGCCAATCTGGGTATTTACAATCCCGATCGGACTTCCCATCACTTAGGGAATCTATATACCAGCGCTACTCAGTACAGAGACAATCGACGGGTTATCCTTTCATTCTCGAAAATACCCGATCTTCACCACCGGTCTTCAAATGCTATCCATATCGATGTATCATTATTCAGAATGGGTTATATGACACAAGGTCCTCTCCCGGCTAAATCGAATAATGAGCGTAATATTTAAAAACATATGGATAATGGGATTTCAGTTAAGTCACAACTTAATATCCAAAACATTTCTCTCAAATGGTTTAAAACAAATTACCATTTCAAATCTTTTTAAATAAAAAGATTTATTTCATAAAGTTCACCCAGTTTCACAAAGATTCATTCACGGTTTCTCAAAACAATTCCATTTCAAATTGGATTAACTATCCAATCTTTCAATTTAAGATTTAATTCATAACTTTCAAACCAATTCAATTCTTGTATATGGAAGATATACCATTTAAAATTCTCTTTGATATCAAAACAAGATTTAATCGTCTTCACAAAGGTTAATTCATAGTTTTCTAACTATTACAATTTCATTTCAAACTTGAAATCTTTCGACACAAATTGGAAATCCTTTCTTTTAATGAAAGCTATTGTTATTTGAAACAAATAGTTTTCGTTTTGGGAAAACTGATTACAATTTACACAGTTAAGGCCATTCAAGTATAAAACTTGGATTTAAATTTAAATTCCCAAAACCATACTTTTTAAATGGTTAAAAACCATATAAACCTTTATAACTTGTATAATCTTTTTAGACCATAATTTTCAAATTATTGAATTCAATTTCAAACATCGAATTCAAATTTAAATCAAATTATTTAAATTTCCAGTTTTATTAAGTTATTTAAAATAACTTTTATTTTTTAAAACTCATTTTCAAAAGCTTTCAATTCCAATTCCAAAAATATTTTGGATTCAAGAATTCACTCTTTAAAATTGTTAAAAATCCGTGACTTAGCCGATTTCCTCGTGCAATCCATATTTGTGTGTGTATAGTGTAGTACAGGTACACAATAGTGAAACATCATAAATCATCACATCACATATTTAAGCACATCGATATTGATAAGCGATATAATCTATAACGCTTATCGTACATCCACAGATTCATAGATGAATAATATAAATTTATCACAGATAAATAAACTACATTCATCACAGATTACACCAACATAATTCATAGCACAAAACATAACATATCAGAAATATCAACAATCAATAGAATTCAAGCATCCATAAATAAGCTCAATAAATTATCTGATTAATTTAAATCGGATGGGTCATCAATCATGGTAAATTAACATTAATTGATTTCAAATCATTTGATTAATTGTCCTTTAATCATTTATTAATTAATCAACCTTTAATTATTGAATAATTGACCTTTAATTATTCAATTATCCTTTAATTAATTTCCCTTAATTAATTCATTAACAAATTAATCAACCTCTAAGTAGTTACCATTTAATTAATTATTCTTAATTAATTACAATAAGTGATTATCCTTTCATTAATCACTAACTTGTCATTAAAAATATTTAATTAACCATCTTCGTAATTAATTATCATTAACCATTCTTAATTACAAATAAATTAGATACTTAATTATTAATTTACCAATTAATTAATTACAAAATGATAAACCTCTAATTAATTACAATTATAAATTAATGAACCAATCTTTACTTACCATTATAAATCAATCATTCTTAATTACCTTCCAAAATAATTAATTAATAATAATAATTATCTTAATTAACATTCTTACAACTTCCTTAAAATTTAAAAACAAATTATTACCAATTTGAAAACTTTAATATTAATTAACTTTAACACTTATTTTAAATTAACTACTTAATTAAAGTATTAATTAAGATTTTTAGAAAACATTGTTAAATATTAACTTAATTAATGATTTCTTAGAATCAATTCTTCACTTCAACTTCCGGACATTAATGCTCAAGTTGTTAAAGATGATTAACTTCAAATTTAAATTTTACTCTGCCTTTGGAAACCCAACCCGAGTATGCCTCCTAGTTTACTCGAGTAAACACCCGAGTTCTTCTCCCATTTTCCCAAGTACTCCTTCGTTCCTCACACTTTTCTTCTTCCCTCATTTTTTCCTACTTAAGTTTAAACTTTAATTACAACAGTTAAAACATTCCTAAACAACACAGGAAGAACTCGAGCCATCTCCAAGAAAAACGCGAGTTCCCCTTCGCGTCACCATAACCCAACTACGCCAAAAACCCAATCCATGCCATGCACGTGCACGATGCTTCGCCGCCGTTCTGGCGAACTTCGCCGCCACCAGCAAGTCACAAAATGACGCGACCCTCGATCAACCTTGACGATTCGACCCAACAACCCCCAAATCGAAAATCGAGTTCCAGTTCGAAACTCGAACTCACACCTTCATCCAAAACCGCCTCGACACGACTATCCGGAACCACCGCGTCTCCATCCACGTCTTCGCCTGCGTCTCCAGTACACCCTCTCCAAATCCGGTCACACTCGACGTAGTGGCGAGTGCAAACGAACCCAAAACCCAAACGCTCATTCCACAGTCCTTAAACCCTACTCTTTCCTCTGGTCGACGCCACGACGAACTAGAACACGTGCAATTATTTTTCCCGACCTCGCCGTGCCTTCCTCCTCCTCCAGCCAAAAAACTGACACCCAATGCTTCACCCATCACCGGAGTTTGATGAAATCCATTTTCAGTTCATTTACAAACTGCTCTAAGTATGCTCGATTAAAAATCATCATTTCTGTCTTAAAAATCCTATTTTCTAATAGTGATTCAAGTTATATAAATGAATTGATAATTCGTGACATTCGAATTTTACATATATTTGAATTCTTTCTGTAAAATCAAATTTCCAGAGGTATTTGCAAGTTATTTTAACTAAAATAAATTTTTAAAGCTTAATTCATGAACAAACAAACAATCTTTGTTCATATTCCAAGTGATAACAATGATTAGCACAAAAGATAAGAATTTGTTTTTCAAATCTAGTCTGGGAAAACAAAACAGAGATATCCCAAATTGTACAGGCATGCATACATTCACATATAAACACATAAACCAATTTCTATATAAACATTTTCCAAATATATATATGCAACCAATTCAATTCTTAAAATAAATAATAAAATAAAAAGAATGTTACTCACATGAAAATATTTTTGAACAGAGAGCTGCCTTTGCTGTTTTGAACACCTGTTAATCACTTTCCCTGTTTTGTTTTTGTTGAATGAATTGTTGATGCTTCTTGTTTTCTTTTCTCTGGTTTTGCTATCTTTTCTTCATGAACGAGCAAGCATGAGGATAGATGTAAAATAAAGAAAACATTGTGTATAAGTGAAGGCTTTAACTGGTATAAGTTTATCTTTGGGTCAGATTCTTTTTCCTTGCCTCTTTTGTTGACTAAAGATATTTTTGTTTTGTAGAGGCTGAGATGATATTATTTCGGCTGAATGATTTTTGTTTTGGTGCTTAGATAATATTAGTCAGTACATATGTTTCCTTCTTTGTTTACATGAATCATTTCATGTGGCTTTTGTATGAATATTTTTTTTTCATTATTTTCTTGTATACATTTTGTTTTTACCTACTTGCTTTGCACAACAAACACACTTGCTATTTATATATATATATATATATATATTTATTTACTTTATATGTACATAAGTATTGTATTTGCCTTGCATTATTCATATACATATATTTGTCATAACTAGCATTTTTTTATGTTAAAGACCTTTATGTGAATAAATTTAAAATTTATAGTTTAAAACTTCTTTACAAATTAATTTATAACCTTGTTTCCAAATCCTCATTTCTTTTCAGTTTACTTCTGTCTAAAAAACAAAACCGAATAACACTTATATTTCTCATGAATTTAAAAGCTTTTAAATAAATTTTATATTGCATTTTTCTTATTTTATAAATACATCCTCTTAATCATTATTATATACACATTATTTAAAAGAAAATGCTATTAAAACTAATTACCCATAAATCAATTTACATAGATAATAGTTTCAAAACCCATGTCATTTTTCTAAGTCATTTATTCAAAATTTTAAATTCAAATACAAACTTAATATTCAAATCAAATTCTAAAGTCAAATTCAAATTAATTCAAAATTTATTCCAAAATTTACATTAACTATTAATTTAAAATTAATTCAAAATTGAGATCATTACACATCCCTTTCGTCAGAGTTGAAAGCATACATTTATAATACTAAAGGATAGCTTCGAAACCCCTTCCGAAGCCATTGCCTTTGAACCCATAACCCTTTCGAAAGCATTTAGGAAGCGGCTTAATATACTCTAAAAATATGATAACTTTCGACCGAATTGATGACTCCAATACCCTCGAAAGATAAAAGAATCGGTGGTAGGGCTTCAATTGTGTCGGAACCTCTTCTTTCGAAAGCATTGACTTATACATCAAGGAACTCCTTCGAAACAACCTTTTCTTTTCAAAATAAACCCGGCGAACCCTTCAAAGGCCATTATAAAACTCCTTCCAAAACATACGTATCGACTAGGTCAAAAGCTTAGTAAAACAAGGTAGGCTCAACTATTTCAAACAGACTAAGGTACCGTCTCCATCAGAGGCATGCTTTCAACAACACCATACCTTCCGCCTTTCTCCAATCCACTACGTACCACCTAAAGACACCCTACCTTAATAGGGTTTTGAATTTGTCGAAGGTGAAAGGTAAGGGGCGAAAGGTACCCATAATAGAGGTGAAACCTGTTTTTTTAGGATAAATGTCAAATTAAGCAATTTATCTCAACTAAACTGCCTACATGTAAACTTCTTATTGGTTGCCTTAACCATCCCCATGCTTTTCAAAACTAACCACCTTATTAATTTGGATAAGTATCAAACTTAATTTTTTATAGATAAAACCTTTTATTACAAATATAATTAAATCATTTAGATCCTCTTCTCAAAATAATTTAATTTGTATGTCAAATCCCTTAAGAAAAATCCCCAAAAATCATAGAAATTCACTTTGATCATGTTATATAATACATCAACATTTCAAACCCAAATTCGCAATATATTATCTGAAATAAATTATAAACCAAACGTGTTATATTTTCATTTAAAAATTCGTAATAATCTTTCCAAAGCATGGAAAATTATGAAACTTAAAACGCAACTCTACAATTATGTTTTGCATGACAAACAATTTTTCCATAGCATTTGAACATTAATATCACATGGTTTTGATCTAAAACTATATGTATCATCATTTAAACAATCTTTTTTAAAATTAAACAAACCATAATATGCATTTCATCATAAAACATCATATATTGAACAAATGAAGATGGAAATTATTATTCATCTTAATCTTTGATAAGGAAAGTGGATTGAGATGAGTTTGATTTCCCCCTTCGTTTTCTTTTCTTGAATTTCCTCTTCTTATCTTCTTGTTAATGGCCGACTTCTTAACTTTACTTATGTTTTTATTCTTGTGAAAAATGAATATGAGTCTCAATGGCTTAAGAGGTAAACATACACACACACACACACACACACATACATACATACATACATACATATATATATAAGGGTAAGGTTAAGTGTAGTTAAATCCTATTATACCTTTACATAATTTAATTAATCTTTAAACCACTCTTTAGCCCAATTTAATTAATAAGCACGACCACTTAATTTTATTCAAAACTCAATCCCCTTATCACTTAACATTTATATTATATTTAATTTATCTAATTAAATATCCTAAACAATGTTATCTAAAAATCAAGGGTGCTACATTGATTATTGTCTTGGTCTCAACAACAATAAGGGTGGTGTCATACCCTTTATCAGAAAATGCTCATTGATCTGATTGACCACCAACGATGATTCAATGAATACATAGATGGACTCTACGTGCAATTCTCTCACCATCTTAAGGCCAACCAGGACAATTGTAATATCACCCTACTTAGAGGCCCAAAACTAACGGCTATGGATGCTGTAGTAATCCATAGTTATTAATTTATGGCGACCAAATACGGCAATGTTAGATTCATTGATACACAGAAACACATGAACATGGAAAAATTTTAAACATCAAATAATATCATATTCCATTTCAAAACATTTCCAATTTAGTACATAATCCCACAATCGTTAGCCACGTGCAGAGAAAATATACCTACTACATCATATGCCAAGAGCGACATTTGAAGATGCCCCATTGGATGATCAGAGTATATATAGGCAATTTTACAACTTTTCCATTACAAACAACACAGCGGAGTCAAAATAAAAGAGAACTCAAACTAGCTATCATGCCTCCTGCACATCTCAGGAAGCTTTATTCGTTTAATGAGGTACCTGAAAACCTCAACTCTCAAACTTATCAAAATCAATTGAGTACCCAAAAGGTTAAGAGGAAAACATAAACTTCAAGTCAAATATAAAGCATGATATGAATAGTATTCTACCATATCAAATTATTTAGATATCTAGTGAGACCACACTACTCAGCGAAATGGGTTTTCCCTTCACCAGTATTCTAATACATTTATAAAACTATATACTATGATCCTCCGTCCACAAGGTTAAAGCAATTCAAAACAATATGATATGATGATATGCAAAATAGGTGAATCAATTCTGGGTTACCCATCCCCATTAATTTTGACTATCTGCCACAGTTAGTTTCTAGGATTAATATTAACCTAATAGTTTTCATAGGCTGAATAATAATCGGTAAAATGTTTGAGGACTCTGTCTAATTACATAGTTTTCATGGGATCACTATGAACCTATTAGTAACTCCAATACCTTTACTTTTATCATAGTTTTCATGGTTGACTAGGAATCTATTGGTAACTCTAATATCTTCTCTTTTTATCCTTGTTTTCATGGGTTGACTAGGAACCTATTGACATCTGTCAATATCTTAAATGGATGTAGTTTTCTCGGGTTCACTATAAACAAACTGGCCCCAGCCAATTTCAAATCATAGTTTTCTTGGGCTAATTATGAACCCGTCTTTCTGAAATCTTCATTTATACATAGTATTCAAGGGTTTACTATGACCCTATTGGCCCCTGCCAATATCTTCCTTTAACATTTTAACATCTTATATACTGATCTTCTTGACCTTCTGCATGCAATTCTACTCATTCAGGAGCTAACTTAATTTATATTCATTACTATATCAACCTAGGCGGTTATTCTTCCCTTCCCCAAAATACTCGAAAGGCAAAAGAACGGCAGCAAGGCTTCGACTAGGTCGAAACCCCTTCTTTCGAAAGCATTATTTTTATAAGTAAAGAAACCCATTTGAAAGCTTATTCTTTAAAATATATGTTGGCATCCCCTTCGAAAGCATTTAGAAAACCTCTTTCGAAAACATATGCTTCGACTCCTTTGAAGATTTAATAACACAAAGGCCGACGCTTCTCTTTTAAAACAAACAATGGTATCGACCCCATTGGAACCAATGCTTTCGACACCATGCCTTCTGCCTTTCACCCAATCCACTATATACCATCTAAGTGATACCTTGTGTGTTGCTTTTGGCTTAGTGGGTTTCGACTTGATCGAAGGCGGAAGCTCTGAATCGAAAGGTACTTATAAAGAAGGCAGAACCAATTTTTATGGGTAAAAACTAATTAATGCCAATTAAGGCAAATACTTTCTAACTGACCTGCCATGTGTAAACATAAGATTGGTTACCTTAACTTTTCAAATTATTTACCATAATAACTGCCACTTAATTTCAGATCTAAACCATGGTTAAGTTAGCATATAAGCCCTTCCATTAAGCAAAACCAATATTGCAAAAAAGTCCTTCTAAAATAATTTAATTTGTATAGCAAATCACTTAGGAAAAATCCCCTAAAATTCTAGAAATTCACTTTAATCTTGTTATCTAGCATATCAAATTTCAGACCCAAATTCTCGATATATTTTCGAAATAAATTTATAAAGCCAATTAAGCATATTTTTCTTTGAAAATTCATAATAACCTTTCCATAGCTTGAAAAATTATCAAAATTAAAACCCAACTCCAAAATCATGTTATATACAAGATAAAAAATTTCCGTGGCATTTAACATCAATATAAATTGGTTTTTCCCTAAAACCGCATATAATCTTATTTAAACATTCTTGTTTAATCGAACAAATTGTAATTCAAGCATACCGTCATTCAAACCATCATAAAAACAAATTTACCCTTGAATCCGAAAACATATGATTATAAAACAAAATAGTAATAGGATGAATTATTATTTACCTTGATTAAGATAAGGAAACTGGATTGAGATTAAGATTTATTCCTCTAGCTTTAGTTCTTAGCTTGATTTGAATTCTCTTCTCCTTTCTCTTTGATTATGGTCGATTCCTCTTCTTTTACATTTTTTTACGTGAATGGGAAATGAAATGGTAAGGAATGAGAATATATAAGGGTAAGGGTTGTGTGTGACAAATTCTCATTATACCCTTATGTAAATTAATTAACCTAAAAACCATTCTTTAACCCATTTAATTAGTTAGTTGAGCATGATCGTAACTATATTTATTCAAATCTCAACCCTCTTATCCTTTAACATTTACATTATTCTATTTAATTTATCTAATTAATTCTCCTGAATAATGTTATCAAAAAGTAGGGGTGTTACAACAGTTTCATACTCTACTTCATTATTGGTTGCCTTAAAAGCAAGGCGGACCGCAAAACATAATTCTCTTCCTTTGAGCATGATAAGGATCATGCTGGCCCCTTCCTTCTTCTCATTCGATTCTCCGTCCATATATGGGCACCAAACTAGCCGACTAGTGATGGTTTCTTCTTCGCTGCTATTCGAATTTAGCACTTAACAATGAAATATGCAATGGCCTGACCCTTAATTAAAGTGCGAGGCTGGAAAGAGATGTGATGTTGCCCAAGCTTAATTGACCACTTCACTAGCCAACCGACTATAACTGACCGGCTAAGTACAAGCTTAAGAGATTGGCTGGTCATGACTTTGATGGATTAGCCTGAAAATACAATCGGAGTTTCCCGGCTATTATGAGTAGGCATAAAGCAAGCTTTTCAAGCTTTGTATATCTTGTTTTTGAGCCAGTCAACCTCTTGCTAACATAATAAACTGGCAGTTGAACCTTCTCATCTTCTTCGATTAAGGCAGCGATGGCCATATGATCAGTTATCGCTAAATAAAGATACAAATCCTCCTAGTTAATGGGCTTGGATAGTACCAAAGGAGTGGCTAAATGTTGCCTCATATCCTCGAATGCCTTAGTGCATTCATTATTCCAAGGAACGACTTTTCCTTGTTGATGCGGTTAAAGAAAAGGAGACATTGGTCGGTTACTTTTGACATGAACTGGCCTAATGACGCAACCATCGCTTTCAAGCTTTACACTTGCTTCATAGTTTTGGAGACTTGCATATTTTGGATGGCTTGGATCTTATCGGGATTAGCTTCAATGCCCTTGGCACTCACAACATACCCTAGGAATTTACCAGATCATATAACAAAGGGGCACTCCTTTGGATACAGCTTCATTTTATATTGGCGCAGTATGTTGAAAGCTTCGACCAGGTTCTATACATCCCTACCCGGCCTTCTCAGAGTTCACCACCATGTCATCCACGTAAACTTTTACGGACCAATCGATATATTCAGATAACATATGATTGATGAGACATTGATAGGTGGAGCCCACATTTCACAAGCCAGAACGCATGATGCGATAGTAGTATAGGCCAACATTTTTTATGAAGGAGATGTGCTCTGGGTCTAAACCATGCATGGTGATTTGACTATACCCAAAATAGGCATCCGTGAAGGTGAAGAGCTTGTATCCACTAGTCGCATCTATAAGATGATCGATGCGAGGTAAAGGGAAAGCTATCTTTGGGAAAGGCTTTGTTGAGATCAAAGATCAATGCAAGTTATCCAAGTCCCATTTGGCTTTTTGACCAGTTTCGAGTTAGCTACCTAGACCAGATATTGTGCCTCCTAAATAAAGCCATTGGTTAAGAGCTTCTCTACTTCTTCTTTGAGAGCCCAGTACCTTTTTCGGTTTAGTGGTTGGTGCTTTTGATGGGCGGGGGATAGTCTTAGGATCGATATTGAGTGCATGGAATATGATCTTGGGATCAATTCTAGTCATGTCAATATGGCCCCATGTGAAGGTGTCTTTGCTCTGCCGTGAGAATCTAATCAGATCCTCCCTTACTTTCAAGATGAGCTCTATGCTAATTTGAACTACTTTGTTGGGGTCATTACAGTCTATAAAGATTGATTCCAAAGGATTAATCGGCCGACCCTTAATTCTTAAGTCACAAATGCGAAGGTTTAGCGGGTTGTCATTTGGATTTGAGCTTATTTCCAAGTCACATTGATCTAGCAAGTAAATCATGCATTCTATGATGTCCTTGGCCTGGGAAGATGTTCGTGCTTGAGTCGGGGTAATGATATTGCCCTAGGCATTCAGAAATGAGTCTATTAGCATTGAGATAGTGGGAGTTGATGTGATGGATGTGCTCGCTTGCCAATGGGAAGTGACTTGCTCATTTTATACATAATGAACTCCTTAACTTTTTGGGAGGAGACCAAGGATATAGGATTCTTGCCATCCCAGTTTTCATTGTGAATGATGGTCTCGGCATAACTTTAAGTATTGATTGTCTCAAGGGTACTCACGGATGACACATAGCTAGTTGATGTAGCTTCAAGCTCGAGGGTAGTCTCGGCAAGACCTTAAGCATTGCTAGGCTCAAGGGTACCGTCGGGAGGCCCACCATGATAGTTATTTCTTCAATGGCGACGACGGTCTTGGTACAAGTGTCTGCCATTCTCATGGGTGACATGTCAATGACTACCATCGCTTGCTCAGGTGGAAAGTTATTGAAGGGATGAGTTTGATGCTTCAAAATTGAGGGCTGGCTTGGTACGAACTAGAGTGTTGACTAGCTTGATGGTTCTGTCGACTAACTCGCCACTGAGTGTTGCTAGTTCATGTTAGAGCATGATAACACCCTTTTTTGCTTGTTTGAGGGAGGTTCCATAACACTACTCGACCTTCTGCATATTACCTCGGATCTCGCTGATCCTAGCCTAGATAGGGAAAGCCTTTTGTAGGAGATGATGGCGTCCTATTCTGCCAATGCCGGTAGTCCTATCAAAAGACTGTAGGTGGAAGGTCAACCATCGGCTATAAAGTTTTTTAGGCCTTTGCTGCTAAGGGTTCTTAGCCAAATGTTTTCATAAGCGAGGCAGTGCCTATTAGAATAATGCCCACACCTCTAAAACCATAAATTTGTAAGGTATAGGTATGAGGTTGGAGGCAGGAAGTTTTAAAGCTTCAGAAACAAGCCTGAACAGGATGTTGACTGAGCTTCCCCCATCCATGAAGGGTCGATGCACATTTCAACTATCCATTGCGAGAGTGATGACCATAGGATCATGTATGGGGATATGAGACTGCGTCTTTTTCTTGGTAGCGAAAGTGATGGGATGATCTGATTCAAATCTAGGTGTTTTTAACTCTAATACCAGACTTGTGTTCCTCGACTACTGCCAGTCAAATGCAAGCCTTCACATATGGTCAAGATGTTAGTGATTGCTGCAACGTTATTGCTAGGTTATTGGGTTGGAGCGATGAGACTGCATCTTGGTCCTTGGTAGCGAAAGTGATGGGATGATCTGATTCAAATCTAGGTGTTTTTAACTTTAGTACTAGATTTGTGTTCCTCGACTGCTGCCAGTCAAATGCTGGCCTCCGCATATGGTAAAGACGTTAGTGATTGCTGCAACATTATTGTTAGGTTGTTAGGTTGGAGCCGACTGGTTGTCGTGGTTGTTCCTTTATTCTATTTGATCACGAAAAAATTCTAAAAGTATTCCTTCCCAGATAAGTCTTTCAATTTCATCTTTAAGCACCCAACATTCAATAGTGGCGCAGACATTGATTTGGTGGTATGCCATTTTCGGTGTCACTATCAAAAAACTAGCATCTTCCATTCTTATTATGTCGTTTGCCCACTGATAGAAGTCAGTCAGGGATACAGCCGACTGCTATTAAAGCTCTTTCAATATTTTGGACTTATACCCAACCTTAAGTAAAGGGCCATAATGAGGTTGTTCATGTCAACATCCCTAACCCGAGTGGATTCTTTGTTGAAGCGGTTGACATACGTCTACATATTTTTAGTTGTACCCTATCTGATGTTACCTAGCTCGCTAGCCATCATAACACAAGTCCTGGAAGTGAAGTACTTGGTTTTGAAATCTATGCATAACTAGGCCTAAGAACTAATGCCGCTTGGTTGTAGAAGCAATAACCAATAGGAGGCCGATCCTGTAAGATTGGATAGAAAGAGTATGCATTTTACTATGCTAGAAAGTTAACTGGCATGGATGATGGTGTTGAATGCGGTGATGTGATCAGATGGGTCAAAATCTCCGTCATACTTGTCAATGGGAGTAAGTCATACTGCAATATGTTAGTGTTCAAGATTTCCTCAGAAAATGGCTCACCACTCCTGCCATCAGAAAACGTACCATCCCTAAAATTTTGGGCATACATTCTATTGACCTGTAGACGAAGGATGTTCATTTTCTCCCTAATGCCAGCATCTTCTTATCATAGGATGATCTAGCTAACTACCGGTTGTGGGCTCAATAAGTGAAGCTCTGAAAATAAAATCTATGGAAAATGTAGGTCTCGAATTAATAATTGCTTATAACACATGGATTGCAAACCTAGAAATCGCCTAAAATTTCGTGATGCTGCATTAGACAAACCATTGCAAAGACAATACAAAATATGTCTATCCATTAAATGTTCAACCATAAAGTGTTGTTTGGGGAGTAATCTCATTCCGTAAGGTGCGTGATTACTAAGAAATTGTTCAGTATGAAAATGACGAAGGGTATACGTGCGGACGAGTACGTTTCATTAGTAAAAGGCTATATTGATAGACTTTCACAGTTGGATGCTACGATAAGCAATGAGTTGCAAGTGGGCTTAAACGTAGGGTTCCTTATTCCATGGTTTGAACAATTCATATTGAATTAAATATGAACCAGTAAAATGTAAGCCTCATAGAGTTACTCAATATATTGAGATTAAACGGGTCTTCATCAAAGGGTCAAGGTACCATGCTTGCAACAACCTGCCTTTTTGGAAGTTTTAAGCAGGCACACATGCCATACTCAAACCGTTCAAAAGGGCAGATTGTTATGGGGGTATATAAGAAAAAGACAAAGAAATAAAACAAATACAGAATCTCACAGCGGAATGACAACATATAATAATATAGTAACAGTCCATGAAGCTGTGTATAAATACATTTGAATATTATTTTATAACACAAAAATTAGAGTTACATAAAGCAGGAATAAAGAAATAAATAAATGCAATGGAACGACATGATGTAGTGGAATACATATCATAAATAATAATACAAACCTTCATCTTCATCCTTCAGAAATAAGGCCTTCAACCCTGAAATGCTCATGCTTACCCGAGCGAATTGAAAAGACAAAACACTCGAGTCAGAACTAAAAGATCTTATGTAAGTTAAATCAACGGTAAATACGAGTGCGACGGTGTCAAAGATGTTTACTAGTTTGACATCTCCTATCCAGTGCTTAACATGTGTGCGGTAACTTAAGAGGTGTTCAGGATTCACATCACCTAAGGATCCATTAAACTATTTACTATGTAGTACAATACGCTATTATAATATGCCTACAGTAAAGTAAAAGAATTAAAATAGCGTTAAGGCATTACCCATATCCCCTTTAACACATTTTATATACTTCCATAGTATATACGGTACCATAACTCCCTCCGTAAACTGGATGGCTATCAAAGGGAACTCCATAGGTATGGTACAAAACAAACTCGTAGATGGCACTCTAGGGCATGTGAACATGACACTCGAGGCAATGCCAGGGTAGATATACCAATTGCTGATCCAGACTGGTGGTAACGCATAGCAGCTACTATCGCCCACCTGGACACACTCCCAAATCAAAAATCAAGGGTGGCCACCAAATCAATCATAAAGTAATTGAATGGTATCGAAGAAATGTACCCGATAGGAGGAATGACCTCACTTGGCCCGTCATGGCTCCTGTTTTAGTCACATCTATGCTGACTCACGGGAGTCAGGGTGAAGTCATACCCCATGCAGAAATCGTTCACCAAACCATCCTACTTCATTTCTGAAATCTCCACCATGTACACAGTTGTTAAAGTGGCTTGGGTATTGGCAGAGAGTATGATAATATCCAATCCCGATCACTTTAACAACCAAACGCTTATTTCACACCAGATGGTTCTTTTACATTTCAAAGACAATTCACCCATTATATCAAAATATCATATTCTTAAAACCATATCACTTTTGAAATCATATTCACTTTGAAATCATATTCACCCTTTAAATCATATCATTTCCGAAATCATAATTTCTCTCAAAAATCGGCAGTAATATATCCATGGTGTTTACGTGCCGAGCATCCAAGTGCTGGAAAGACAGATTGTTAGGGTAAAATAAAAAAGGAAAAGGGACAAAGGAAACATAATCTCATAGTGGAACAATAACAAATAATATAACAAAGACAAAAAAGCTGTCACTCTAAGATACATAGTATATCAAAGTTAAAAACAAACCTCATCGGCATAGATAGTTATAACTCCCCAGCCTTACAATTATTATGGTTATACATAATAATACAGTAGAAAATAAAAATACCATGGCAAGTAAACATCCAGTTTTCTCATGAGCTCCGTGGTCCCACCAATGACCACTTGGAAAAAATCAATTTGACCCGAGCATTATAACATAATAACAACCAGATCAGTTTGGAAAACCAGCATAGAAAAACTCAAGAAATATGATGAACATATAATAACCATTGAGTCCTTGCTTCTAAATATGGAATGGGTTTTACCTTATAAAAACAACGTCCATACATGAAAGAATGGAAACAAATTAGAACAAAATCCAAACTTAAAGAACATACACAAATACTTAGACAAAGAGAAGAGCACAAGGCACTTCTTGATGCAATTAATAAAATAATTCAATGATTTGGACCAAAACAAGGAAAATGAATTTATTCTAATAATGAATAGAAGGGTATGCCCTCTTACCGAAAGTATACCTCTAGAAATATACTTGAGAACTACGATGGCTCTTAGAAACCTCCAAGGCAGACCCTGCCAACCTTACCGAGAATCCGAGTATTTCACATCTCTATGTGCATACAACCGAAACCAATCTAAAGTAGATGTGACAATACCCTAATGGAAGCAACCCCACATAGCTTGGCCCCCACTCACTCTTTATTTAGTCATTTATGATAATGGATATTAATGCTCCAAACGAGCGATAAATCATCCTAGATCGACGAAACTCAAAGAAGGATGACGATAGTTTATAAATCAAATATTGAAAATAACAAAATTTATCATATACGGAAATTAAATCTCATACATTTATCATTACTCTCAGTTTCAAACTTCTGCTATCCATTAGTTAATAATGAAGTCGAACAAGTTGAGGCATTATTTCCTCTAAGACCTTGCCTCGATGTTCATTCTTAACTTTTGAGATAGAGACGAGTTTCCAAGCCTCAACGTTTAGTGTTAAGAATATGCCTAAATCATTTCCATATAAGTGATATCGCTTATGTAAATCAAATTTCTTACCCTTAGCGCCAAACATCGATTTCCGACCCGTTCTATTCAAAACTTAAAATCAAGCCAGGTAAATCAGGTCACTGGTTGCTCATGGCCTTGCCTAGACACTTCAGTTTTTAAATCTAACATATAGTAATGAATCCACTTTCTTGATGTTTTGTATTAATGATAAGACTAAACCCTTTCCATGAACAAAATTAAACTTTTAAACTTTTAAAGATTTGACTCACACTTATGCTTGATTTTCACATCACAGTAAAACACTCTTTATGATATTCCTTTAAAGAGCTAATTATATTTCTATGTGTATCAAAAAGAAGTGTTATAAACAAATGTCATTAAAACATTTTTTACTATAAACTCAAAACCAATTGCACTTAGCTTTATCTCTAAATATATTTTTTAAAACCTTTTCATTCATAAAAATAATTTATAAATCAACCTATTATTATCTTTGAAACAAAAATCCTTTAAAAGTTTAAGTATATCAACACTTATTAAGTCAAGTAACAAGTTTTTCTTAATAACTTTATGAAACCATTTATTATAACAATGACGTTAACCCATGACTTCTTTCTAAATTCTCAAAAAACATTTATAACAATAGCGGTGTCTTTTCACATTCAATAAACTCAAAAATAATTGAAATGTAGTTGTTAAAATATCCATTTCAAATGTTACTTAAAAAGAAAATCTCAATTTTAATATATATTAAAAACTCAAAACCATTTCCTTCCCTTAATTTCAAAACAAAAGCTTTTTCTTTGATAATTTATATTAAATTATTTAAAATATTTATATAAATTCCAAACCACTTTTAAAAACACTTCAATAAAGATTAGAAAGACACTCCAAAAAGAATAAATAAGAAAAATCAAGTTTAAAACCATTGTTATAAAAGTTGAAAATAGTGCCGCAAATATGCGACTAAAAAGAGTGGAAAATTCCTCTAAATTGGTTTTTTTTAAAAATAGAATTTTCTCCAAGAATATTATAATTTTATTTTTAGAATAACACACTATGAGTCTAGTGTGCATTCATAAAATTTAGAGAATTATGAAGTCCCCAAAACCCATTTGAAAGTTGTTTTAAAACTTGACTTTTGAACTACGGAAACGTGACCAAATCTTTTCTAACTTTTAAAATGTTTGAATTTGGGTTTTATAACCTTTTTCAAGCCATCAAAACTTTGTTAGAACAACAATATAAAAGCATAAAATCATGACCAAATATTTAGTGATGCAAAACCAAGCACAAGAGCAACAAATAATGATTGAAAAATGAGATTTCACAAGTGCCTTTCGCAATAATTGCTATAATGACACTTTCACAAACAACCAATAAATCACACATATATCAATCAAACCTTAATAAAAGCTACATAAGTATAAAAGAAAATCAACATTGGCAAAAACTCCTTAGGGTCTCTCTAGAAAAGTCCCCTGCAAATCACATATGTGTATATGCATTTTCAAGTGTTTCGTAGCGACCTATTCGCTATGAAGATACTTTGTGTAACGACCCGTCTTTATTCCATAGAAAGACGCATCATTGAGAAGAAAGAAAGGGATAGAAAAGAGAAAAGATAGAAAAGAAAGAACGAACAACATCAGAATCTCACAGCGGAACGAATAAATTATATTATATCACATAAGATATTACATAGTATCATATACATCAGAGTTATACAGCTAATACAACACAAACTAGACAGTTATAAACATCTGTCTAGTTATTACAACTCAAGTATAACACTGAAAAACAGTTACAACACCAGCACAACAGAATCACTATATATCTACACGCTGAAGCCTCCTGCTCTATATCTCCTCCAAAATTCATCAAAGCTGATATAACGACCCTGACTCGACCTTCGAAAATCGGCACCGAATACGGCACTCGTATTCAAATGCTGCAGATCCAAACGTCGAACCTGGTTCGCCGGAGCTTATAACACATTAAGTAAATAACACAGCGGAAGGAAAGAATAGCATATATCAATATACAACATTTGATACAATAACTGATACAACAGAATGGTACAATAGATATCACCATTATCAGAGATACAAAGAATAGCAGCGGAAATAAAAGATAACACCAGCAGCGGAACAAATCTCCAAAATAGTCTTCAAGGAAGAACTCCAGTATCGGTAATCTCCAAAGCACCAATCCAGAATAGCTCGAACTCCCAAATCAAGATGAAGAGAAGCAACTCGATCCAATTGCGATTGCCAAATCCTAAGGCTTGAAAGCTATCGAATCTACACCTATTACTGATTATCTGAAAACCCCAACTCTAGACTGCCCGTATGGGAAATAGTGGGCACCCAGAGTTTAGGAAAGGAACAATAAACTCCAGGTCAGTCATGGGACTGGTATGAGCAAACAAAAACATTTGGTCTTTTAAAACAAACAAAAGAATTTAAATTTGAAATCCGCAATGCTTTTTGAAAAATGAAACTACCATAAGGCCTCCCGGCACACACACAATGCAAACGCACACATGGGGGAGATTTCTCCTTATGATAGTCAAACATGCTTACTACGAGGAAAATTCTTTGATATTATTACTAGTGCATAGTGGAAAATCTTTCGAAAGTATAATATAAATCCTAGCCAGCATAGGTACCATGATACTATGCCTACTATAGCTGCCATGTTAAATGGCAGGTTCTACAACTAAAACCGTACAAGGCACGTAATTGAAGAATGGATTTCCAACAAATGGTCAGGCTAAGGAACTTCCTACTGCCACATGGGATCGCCTCTGGTGGGACGTCCCGAGAACTAACGTTACGGTTAGATCTCTGCCAACACAAGGCCGGGTTACCTCTGTAACTAGGTAACTACTACACGAATATGCCATCCCCCGGTCCTTTGGGACCTTTATCCGAGCGCTCGCAACAACAACACCACACAGTAATAGGTATAGTGTATCAACATGAGTAAGTATCTGGGCTCCATACCATGATACCACCCTTTACCAGAAGGGAATGACATACCCTAAAGGGCGCGACCCTCATAACCTTGCCGCATCTTTCCTGTTTCGACCATTTCCGGGGTGTGAGGTCCTGATGCAGTCTCGTCCACAAAGCTACGCTTTGTGCAACAAAGCCATGCTTTGGGTCAACAGATGACCAAAGCAATGATCACAAAGATAAATGATCAAACAAATGATCATATCACAAATGATCAACCAATGATCATCACACAGCAGCACTCAGCATGCCACATTACCAAATTGGGAATATCACTGATAAATATCAACTACAAAACCTCTGAGTTCGTACGTCTCAGAGAAGGGTGTTAAGCTAAGAGAATAAATTCTCCGCCACCAGCAGAAATGTATTTGATAGAAATCAGTTAACATCTCAAAGTGTAATGTCGGACATACAACCATACAAGTCTGTTCCGGGTTCGAACAGAACCGAAGGCACTTCCGAAGAAGCCCTTGCAAATCCGGGTATTCACAATCCCGATCGGACTTCCCATCACTAAGGGAGGACTCTATACCGGAGCAACTCAGTGCAGAGTCAATCGATAGGTCATCCTATCGTTCTCGCAAACACCCGGTCTTCACCACCGGTCTTTAATGCTATCCATAACGACGTATCACATATTCGGAATGGGCTATATGACACCAAGGTCCTCTCCCGGCTAAACCGAATAGTGAGCGCAATATTTTAAAAATATATGGATATGGGATCTCAGTTAAGTCACAACTTAAAACTCAAAAACCTTTCATCAAATGGTTAAGACAAATTACCATTTTACGAATCTTTTTAAATAAAAAGATTTATTTCAAAACCTTTAATGGTTCAAAACAATTTCCACATTTAAATCCTTTAAACAAAAGATTATCTTAAAGATCCCCTTTTTAATCTTATAACAAAGATCACCAATCTTTAACAAAGATTTATTTCTAGCCTTTCAAAACAATTCCACTCCAAATTGAATTAACTCATTAGCCTTTAATAAAAGAGTTATTCCATAGCTTTCAAAATAATTTCCAAAGGTTCATTCATAGCTTGGAAAACTTATTTCAACTCAAACTTGAAATTTCTTATGAATTTGAAATTCATTTCTTATGAGAAAGCTATTAGCATTTGAAAACAACAGTTTTATTTCGGAAAACCCGATTTCAATTTCACTAGTTAAAGCCTTTCAAATATAAAATTCAAATTCCCAAACCAATAGGATTTAGTTTCAAATCTTGAATTTAAATTCAAATGAAACTATTTTAAATTTCAAAACTTAATCCCTTTATTGAAATTCCCTTCTAAAGCTTTTCATTTTTTTTAACATACTTCCATTTTCAAAACCGTTTAAATTCAAAAAATCCAACTTTTAAAACCATTTCAAAAATCTGTGACTTAACCGATTTCCACGTGCAATCCATATTTGTGTGTGTATAGTGTGGTCCAGGGGTTTTACACAATAGTGCCACAACATCAATCAGCACAGATTCAAATACAGCAATATATTTGATAAGCGATATAAATTATAACGCTTATATTTGATAAGCGGTATAAACCATAACGCTTATCTTTCATTCACAGATCACGGGTAAATATATCACAGAAAATAAATTACAGTAAACATAGCTCAAATCAAACAAAGCATCACAATTAGGGATATCAAACAGTTCAATCATTCAATAGAATCCAATCATCTATAAACAATATCAATTAATTATCTGATTAATCTAAATCAGATTAGTCACTAATCTTAGTTAATAAATATTAATTAATTACAACCCATCTCAATTAATTATTCTTAATTAACTACAATAACTAATTAACTCTTAATTAATAATCAACCCTTAATTAATTCCATAAATTAATATTTAATTACTAATTACTTAATCCCTAATTATCAAATTAATTAAGTGTTAATTAAAATCTTAATTTATCCTTAATCCCTCAAATTAATTAATCTTTAGTTATTAATTAAAACCTAATCAATAACCCTTAATTACAGCTTAAATTATCCTAAATTAATTAATCCAGGCCTTAATTAATTAATTTATAAATTCTTTAATTACTTAATTAATCATCCATATTTTTAATTAATTAAATAATTAATTATCCAACTTAATAATTTAATAAATCCAATTTGTTAAATTCATTTATCTTTAAGATAAATATTTCTTACTTAATTAAAGTATTTGAAACAATTTGTTTTCAAATATACTTTAATATTCATTTTAAATTTCAATTTAAATTTAAAATTCAAATTTAGCTTAAACAAAGTTTTAAAAATAATTCAAACCCTCTTATCTCATTTATTAAAAGAAACATCCATTCATAAAATAGGTTTGAAAGAATTTAAATCCCTATTCAAATTAAATTCAAAAAAAAAAAAAAAAAAAACACACTTAACCTTCCAGGTTACTTAAATTAAATTTAAAAGTTTATTTTTAATATAAAATCTGAAATACAACTTGAATCTTCATCCCAGATTCAAACTTAAATTTTAAAAGCTTTCCTTACGTTTCAAATCTTCATTTTAAAATTCATATCATTTAACCATATTTTTTTAAAGAGAAGTTAAACAATTAAATTTAAAACTTTATTTATCTTTAAAAACTGAAACTCAACCCATATTTCCAGATTTTTAAATCTCAATTTTAACTTATTTTAAATTTCCTATTTTACAATTTTGAATTTTCTGTTTAAATTCAAAAACTCATATACTTTTACACTTAAAAATAGTTGAGACCAAATTAAAATTTCAAAAACCTAAACCTGTTTAAAATACTTTTAGATTCAGGGTTTCACCTCCAGATTTAAAATTTAAATCCTATTTAAAAATCCTGTTTTCAGATTTATAAATCAATTTATAAAATACTGCCCAGATTTATTTATTTTTATTAAACACTTTATTTTATTTATGCAAATTTATTCAAACATGGAATTCAAATTCATTTGAATTCATGATTTAAACTTGGTTTCAAATTTTTAGTTTAAAACTGCAACAGGTTCTCTGTTTCATCATAAGCCTGTAAGAATTTGCTACCCGAGCCAACCCTGTCATGACTTCGAGTCATCTACCTAGTTGCTTCGAGAAAATACCTGGTCTACTTCGAGTTTCTACTTCAATTAACCCGAGGCAAAAATCCTATAACACACAGATGAACACTGACATGCACACCACCACTGTGCACCATCCATCAACTCCGGCCACCTCTGACCATCATCCATGGTCATCCCCCATCGACCAGACACCCTATAACCACCTTCAGACATCAATTCTCTCGAAATTCCACTCAAATTCGAATTCAAGTTTAAACTCAAACCTGGAACATCACACTGCCCAGGTTTTCAAAACCTGTCAACGCCGAGCATCTTCAATTCCGACCACCTGAGACATCGCGCCTCCGGCCATGGATTCGTCTACAAACCCTCTACCACTTCCCAAAACCCTATAACATCCGATGCAACCAAGAATACGAGCTGATCCAAACTTCGACCATATTGAAAACTAGGGTTAGAAACCTGTCAACGTCAACCACCGCTACCACCAGCTTCTGATCATCAGTCTGATATTTTTCCCCTACCCACCGATCAATCATACACCTCCAGGAAGAATCGTAACATTCCAAATTCACTAGATCACCCGATAGGCCAAAAAATTGACATTTTGTTCAACTCAGCAATGCATATACAACAGTACACTAAAAATTGTAATATTTGTTTTAAAAATCATAATTTCCTACATGCTTTCAATTTGTGATACTGTTTCAAAGTTTAATGATGTTTGATTTTTGGCTATTTGAAACAATGTCTGTATTTTTCTTCTTTTTCCAGAGACACAGAGTTTAATTAATCATAATTATAGTTTATATGCCTAAATCTATGTTAAACAAACAATTCTTGTTCACATATCAATTTCAAACTAAGAACAAATCAAGTGAATCAAGAATTTTAAAGAAAATCTGGGTTTAAGAACAGGTATACAGATACCTGGCACAACAAGCACAATATGCATATTCATATATGTATACACAGAACATGCATCAATAGGCAATCACACATCATACTAATTCCTAAACATCCATATGCTACTCACAGTCAATAAGGTATTAAAGTTTGAAAAATTTGCTCACCTGTCATTAGTTGCACAGAGAAGAGTAAGCCTGTACATATTATTTTCTTTAATTTTCTTTGATCTGCATTGAAGTTCCAGGTTGTAATCTCTGCATTTAAATTTTTTTTTTTTTATTTCAACTGTTTTTTTAAATTTATACTTTAATACTCATTTAAAAATATGAATTCAAACTTTTAAGGAAAAAAAAATTAACTTATCTTAATTTAATCCCAGAGGAAACTGCCCTGCTCCATCTTCTATTTGTTTTGTTTGAGATCATCTTGAACTAGAATAATTTGCTTAAATCTTGATTTGGACTGATCAAGTTGAGTTGCTGGCTGATCTACTTGTTTGAATTCATATGCTTACTGATTTGCATTTTAGCTTATGTTTAAATCTGCTCTTCATACTTGATTTCAGCTTGTTTCCAGATCTTGAAGATTGAAGACAAAGTTTTGATCGGATTTCCTTTTTAGTTTACTTTTCAGATCTGCATTTTAAACTTGCATGTTTGCTTCTTTTGAACATATCTTGTTTTCAGATTTTTTTTTTTTTTTTTTTTTTGTTGAATCAATGCCTAGCTTCCAGGTTGAAATTGTTTTGATTCTTTGCTTTGGTTGCTGTTTGTACCAGAGTTTTGAAATGAGCTCAGGCATCATTTTTCTGGGTTTGAATCTCAAGCTTGAAAGTTTTTCAGATTATTAAATAAAGGAAATCAGTTTGAGAAAATGAAGATGAGGAGAAGGAAGCAACTGATTTTTTTTTTTTCTCTTTTCTTTGCATTTCGAACTGAGCTTTCAGTCTTGATGGTATACATTTTTTTTTCTTCATATCATTTGTAATAAAATTTGAAAAGAAATTTTTGTTGTTGCCACTTGTATTGTTTGTTAACACATGTAATAACATGATCCCACTTGGTTTACATTTGTCATAATGGATAAATTTGTGTTTAAACCCTTTTAGTTATTTTTTTTTTTTTTTTTTTTTTTTTTAAATTTATTTACAAATTTTGTTTTGGCCCTTTAGTTCATACATTTACAAATTTTTTTTACATTTTCAAATATATGTTTAAATCCCTTAACTTAATTTGATTTATAAATTTAGTTTTAAATATTTACAATTTTAGTTCATATTTATTTTAATTTTATACATTTTGTTTTTAAACCTTATTTGATTTTAAATTTATAAAACATGCTTATCAATTTTTTTTTTTACACATATATGTTATGTAGTTATACTTACACAATATTAAAATAAAATAGTTTGAAATTAGATTATACATTATTAGCAAATATTCATAAGTTAGTAAATACTACTTTTATTTTCAATACATTTATATTTATAAACTTAAGATATTAAACTTCTTAACAAACACTTATTTTAAAACTTTCATAATTAAATTCACAATAAAATTTCAAGCTTTTTATATTCCAAATTCAATTTAAAAATGCATATTATTATTTATTATGTAAATCTTCCAATTGATTCAATTTTTAAATCTAAAAAAAAAAAATTAACTACCAAAATTTCATAATTTAATTCCAAAAATTAAATAATAATTTAATTCCAAAAATTAAATAATTGGTCAAATTATCTTGTTCAAAATTCAGGAATGTTACAGACTTCCCTCCTTAAGAAAATTTCGTCCTCGAAATTTGAAAGTAGGAAGACAACAAAGGATGGATACACAAAGATAGAGAAACAGTTTGCAAATCAAACTGGGTATTTATTCTGCATTTGGCTTACCAAATCAGAATATCAATAATAGATACAAGAACGAATCAAGATACTCGGGTTACCAGAACTACGAATATACAGAAGTATTGGTTAGTTCGAATGATAACTAACCACTCGTAGAATTTATCTGGACCCAACTGATATATGGATACAATTCCAAAACTTTTAGTTGAAACAGCCAAAATATATCTATCAACCATAGCAACCAAAGCAAACAATTCATCCAAACAAACAATTCTGACCCGTTTGGAGTTTATGTCCCATGCAAAGATATCAAAGCTTCTTCCTGGAGCTTCCAGGAATCATCAAAGAATTGAGAAGACGAATCAAAGGAAATTGATAGAGAAAGTTGTTTCCGCTATTACAGGATATCGTCCATTTGTAGTCGTATTCCCTTGTCCCCTATCTCGTCCTCTTCTCGCACTCATACTCACTATCAGTGGATAGTAAGAGAATTTACTGAGGCGTTCGAACGGATATCTTAAGGATATACTCATTCTAGGGTATACTTCACCCTATCTCTAATGAGTTACTTAATGTGTTATACTCCTGAGCTAAAGTTTCAACCTTCAGCTCTGATACCACTTATAACGACCCTGACTCGACCTTCGAAAATCGGCACCGAATACGGCACTCGTATTCAAATGCCGCAGATCCAAACGTCGAACCTGGTTCGCCGGAGCTTATAACACATTAAGTAAATAACACAGCGGAAGGAAAGAATAGCATATATCAATATACAACATTTGATACAATAACTGATACAACAGAATGGTACAATAGATATCACCATTATCAGAGATACAAAGAATAGCAGCGGAAATAAAAGATAACACCAGCAGCGGAACAAATCTCCAAAATAGTCTTCAAGGAAGAACTCCAGTATCGGTAATCTCCAAAGCACCAATCCAGAATAGCTCGAACTCCCAAATCAAGATGAAGAGAAGCAACTCGATCCAATTGCGATTGCCAAATCCTAAGGCTTGAAAGCTATCGAATCTACACCTATTACTGATTATCTGAAAACCCCAACTCTAGACTGCCCGTATGGGAAATAGTGGGCACCCAGAGTTTAGGAAAGGAACAATAAACTCCAGGTCAGTCATGGGACTGGTATGAGCAAACAAAAACATTTGGTCTTTTAAAACAAACAAAAGAATTTAAATTTGAAATCCGCAATGCTTTTTGAAAAATGAAACTACCATAAGGCCTCCCGGCACACACACAATGCAAACGCACACATGGGGGAGATTTCTCCTTATGATAGTCAAACATGCTTACTACGAGGAAAATTCTTTGATATTATTACTAGTGCATAGTGGAAAATCTTTCGAAAGTATAATATAAATCCTAGCCAGCATAGGTACCATGATACTATGCCTACTATAGCTGCCATGTTAAATGGCAGGTTCTACAACTAAAACCGTACAAGGCACGTAATTGAAGAATGGATTTCCAACAAATGGTCAGGCTAAGGAACTTCCTACTGCCACATGGGATCGCCTCTGGTGGGACGTCCCGAGAACTAACGTTACGGTTAGATCTCTGCCAACACAAGGCCGGGTTACCTCTGTAACTAGGTAACTACTACACGAATATGCCATCCCCCGGTCCTTTGGGACCTTTATCCGAGCGCTCGCAACAACAACACCACACAGTAATAGGTATAGTGTATCAACATGAGTAAGTATCTGGGCTCCATACCATGATACCACCCTTTACCAGAAGGGAATGACATACCCTAAAGGGCGCGACCCTCATAACCTTGCCGCATCTTTCCTGTTTCGACCATTTCCGGGGTGTGAGGTCCTGATGCAGTCTCGTCCACAAAGCTACGCTTTGTGCAACAAAGCCATGCTTTGGGTCAACAGATGACCAAAGCAATGATCACAAAGATAAATGATCAAACAAATGATCATATCACAAATGATCAACCAATGATCATCACACAGCAGCACTCAGCATGCCACATTACCAAATTGGGAATATCACTGATAAATATCAACTACAAAACCTCTGAGTTCGTACGTCTCAGAGAAGGGTGTTAAGCTAAGAGAATAAATTCTCCGCCACCAGCAGAAATGTATTTGATAGAAATCAGTTAACATCTCAAAGTGTAATGTCGGACATACAACCATACAAGTCTGTTCCGGGTTCGAACAGAACCGAAGGCACTTCCGAAGAAGCCCTTGCAAATCCGGGTATTCACAATCCCGATCGGACTTCCCATCACTAAGGGAGGACTCTATACCGGAGCAACTCAGTGCAGAGTCAATCGATAGGTCATCCTATCGTTCTCGCAAACACCCGGTCTTCACCACCGGTCTTTAATGCTATCCATAACGACGTATCACATATTCGGAATGGGCTATATGACACCAAGGTCCTCTCCCGGCTAAACCGAATAGTGAGCGCAATATTTTAAAAATATATGGATATGGGATCTCAGTTAAGTCACAACTTAAAACTCAAAAACCTTTCATCAAATGGTTAAGACAAATTACCATTTTACGAATCTTTTTAAATAAAAAGATTTATTTCAAAACCTTTAATGGTTCAAAACAATTTCCACATTTAAATCCTTTAAACAAAAGATTATCTTAAAGATCCCCTTTTTAATCTTATAACAAAGATCACCAATCTTTAACAAAGATTTATTTCTAGCCTTTCAAAACAATTCCACTCCAAATTGAATTAACTCATTAGCCTTTAATAAAAGAGTTATTCCATAGCTTTCAAAATAATTTCCAAAGGTTCATTCATAGCTTGGAAAACTTATTTCAACTCAAACTTGAAATTTCTTATGAATTTGAAATTCATTTCTTATGAGAAAGCTATTAGCATTTGAAAACAACAGTTTTATTTCGGAAAACCCGATTTCAATTTCACTAGTTAAAGCCTTTCAAATATAAAATTCAAATTCCCAAACCAATAGGATTTAGTTTCAAATCTTGAATTTAAATTCAAATGAAACTATTTTAAATTTCAAAACTTAATCCCTTTATTGAAATTCCCTTCTAAAGCTTTTCATTTTTTTTAACATACTTCCATTTTCAAAACCGTTTAAATTCAAAAAATCCAACTTTTAAAACCATTTCAAAAATCTGTGACTTAACCGATTTCCACGTGCAATCCATATTTGTGTGTGTATAGTGTGGTCCAGGGGTTTTACACAATAGTGCCACAACATCAATCAGCACAGATTCAAATACAGCAATATATTTGATAAGCGATATAAATTATAACGCTTATATTTGATAAGCGGTATAAACCATAACGCTTATCTTTCATTCACAGATCACGGGTAAATATATCACAGAAAATAAATTACAGTAAACATAGCTCAAATCAAACAAAGCATCACAATTAGGGATATCAAACAGTTCAATCATTCAATAGAATCCAATCATCTATAAACAATATCAATTAATTATCTGATTAATCTAAATCAGATTAGTCACTAATCTTAGTTAATAAATATTAATTAATTACAACCCATCTCAATTAATTATTCTTAATTAACTACAATAACTAATTAACTCTTAATTAATAATCAACCCTTAATTAATTCCATAAATTAATATTTAATTACTAATTACTTAATCCCTAATTATCAAATTAATTAAGTGTTAATTAAAATCTTAATTTATCCTTAATCCCTCAAATTAATTAATCTTTAGTTATTAATTAAAACCTAATCAATAACCCTTAATTACAGCTTAAATTATCCTAAATTAATTAATCCAGGCCTTAATTAATTAATTTATAAATTCTTTAATTACTTAATTAATCATCCATATTTTTAATTAATTAAATAATTAATTATCCAACTTAATAATTTAATAAATCCAATTTGTTAAATTCATTTATCTTTAAGATAAATATTTCTTACTTAATTAAAGTATTTGAAACAATTTGTTTTCAAATATACTTTAATATTCATTTTAAATTTCAATTTAAATTTAAAATTCAAATTTAGCTTAAACAAAGTTTTAAAAATAATTCAAACCCTCTTATCTCATTTATTAAAAGAAACATCCATTCATAAAATAGGTTTGAAAGAATTTAAATCCCTATTCAAATTAAATTCAAAAAAAAAAAAAAAAAAAAACACACTTAACCTTCCAGGTTACTTAAATTAAATTTAAAAGTTTATTTTTAATATAAAATCTGAAATACAACTTGAATCTTCATCCCAGATTCAAACTTAAATTTTAAAAGCTTTCCTTACGTTTCAAATCTTCATTTTAAAATTCATATCATTTAACCATATTTTTTTAAAGAGAAGTTAAACAATTAAATTTAAAACTTTATTTATCTTTAAAAACTGAAACTCAACCCATATTTCCAGATTTTTAAATCTCAATTTTAACTTATTTTAAATTTCCTATTTTACAATTTTGAATTTTCTGTTTAAATTCAAAAACTCATATACTTTTACACTTAAAAATAGTTGAGACCAAATTAAAATTTCAAAAACCTAAACCTGTTTAAAATACTTTTAGATTCAGGGTTTCACCTCCAGATTTAAAATTTAAATCCTATTTAAAAATCCTGTTTTCAGATTTATAAATCAATTTATAAAATACTGCCCAGATTTATTTATTTTTATTAAACACTTTATTTTATTTATGCAAATTTATTCAAACATGGAATTCAAATTCATTTGAATTCATGATTTAAACTTGGTTTCAAATTTTTAGTTTAAAACTGCAACAGGTTCTCTGTTTCATCATAAGCCTGTAAGAATTTGCTACCCGAGCCAACCCTGTCATGACTTCGAGTCATCTACCTAGTTGCTTCGAGAAAATACCTGGTCTACTTCGAGTTTCTACTTCAATTAACCCGAGGCAAAAATCCTATAACACACAGATGAACACTGACATGCACACCACCACTGTGCACCATCCATCAACTCCGGCCACCTCTGACCATCATCCATGGTCATCCCCCATCGACCAGACACCCTATAACCACCTTCAGACATCAATTCTCTCGAAATTCCACTCAAATTCGAATTCAAGTTTAAACTCAAACCTGGAACATCACACTGCCCAGGTTTTCAAAACCTGTCAACGCCGAGCATCTTCAATTCCGACCACCTGAGACATCGCGCCTCCGGCCATGGATTCGTCTACAAACCCTCTACCACTTCCCAAAACCCTATAACATCCGATGCAACCAAGAATACGAGCTGATCCAAACTTCGACCATATTGAAAACTAGGGTTAGAAACCTGTCAACGTCAACCACCGCTACCACCAGCTTCTGATCATCAGTCTGATATTTTTCCCCTACCCACCGATCAATCATACACCTCCAGGAAGAATCGTAACATTCCAAATTCACTAGATCACCCGATAGGCCAAAAAATTGACATTTTGTTCAACTCAGCAATGCATATACAACAGTACACTAAAAATTGTAATATTTGTTTTAAAAATCATAATTTCCTACATGCTTTCAATTTGTGATACTGTTTCAAAGTTTAATGATGTTTGATTTTTGGCTATTTGAAACAATGTCTGTATTTTTCTTCTTTTTCCAGAGACACAGAGTTTAATTAATCATAATTATAGTTTATATGCCTAAATCTATGTTAAACAAACAATTCTTGTTCACATATCAATTTCAAACTAAGAACAAATCAAGTGAATCAAGAATTTTAAAGAAAATCTGGGTTTAAGAACAGGTATACAGATACCTGGCACAACAAGCACAATATGCATATTCATATATGTATACACAGAACATGCATCAATAGGCAATCACACATCATACTAATTCCTAAACATCCATATGCTACTCACAGTCAATAAGGTATTAAAGTTTGAAAAATTTGCTCACCTGTCATTAGTTGCACAGAGAAGAGTAAGCCTGTACATATTATTTTCTTTAATTTTCTTTGATCTGCATTGAAGTTCCAGGTTGTAATCTCTGCATTTAAATTTTTTTTTTTTTATTTCAACTGTTTTTTTAAATTTATACTTTAATACTCATTTAAAAATATGAATTCAAACTTTTAAGGAAAAAAAAATTAACTTATCTTAATTTAATCCCAGAGGAAACTGCCCTGCTCCATCTTCTATTTGTTTTGTTTGAGATCATCTTGAACTAGAATAATTTGCTTAAATCTTGATTTGGACTGATCAAGTTGAGTTGCTGGCTGATCTACTTGTTTGAATTCATATGCTTACTGATTTGCATTTTAGCTTATGTTTAAATCTGCTCTTCATACTTGATTTCAGCTTGTTTCCAGATCTTGAAGATTGAAGACAAAGTTTTGATCGGATTTCCTTTTTAGTTTACTTTTCAGATCTGCATTTTAAACTTGCATGTTTGCTTCTTTTGAACATATCTTGTTTTCAGATTTTTTTTTTTTTTTTTTTTTTTGTTGAATCAATGCCTAGCTTCCAGGTTGAAATTGTTTTGATTCTTTGCTTTGGTTGCTGTTTGTACCAGAGTTTTGAAATGAGCTCAGGCATCATTTTTCTGGGTTTGAATCTCAAGCTTGAAAGTTTTTCAGATTATTAAATAAAGGAAATCAGTTTGAGAAAATGAAGATGAGGAGAAGGAAGCAACTGATTTTTTTTTTTCTCTTTTCTTTGCATTTCGAACTGAGCTTTCAGTCTTGATGGTATACATTTTTTTTTCTTCATATCATTTGTAATAAAATTTGAAAAGAAATTTTTGTTGTTGCCACTTGTATTGTTTGTTAACACATGTAATAACATGATCCCACTTGGTTTACATTTGTCATAATGGATAAATTTGTGTTTAAACCCTTTTAGTTATTTTTTTTTTTTTTTTTTTTTTTTTTTAAATTTATTTACAAATTTTGTTTTGGCCCTTTAGTTCATACATTTACAAATTTTTTTTACATTTTCAAATATATGTTTAAATCCCTTAACTTAATTTGATTTATAAATTTAGTTTTAAATATTTACAATTTTAGTTCATATTTATTTTAATTTTATACATTTTGTTTTTAAACCTTATTTGATTTTAAATTTATAAAACATGCTTATCAATTTTTTTTTTTACACATATATGTTATGTAGTTATACTTACACAATATTAAAATAAAATAGTTTGAAATTAGATTATACATTATTAGCAAATATTCATAAGTTAGTAAATACTACTTTTATTTTCAATACATTTATATTTATAAACTTAAGATATTAAACTTCTTAACAAACACTTATTTTAAAACTTTCATAATTAAATTCACAATAAAATTTCAAGCTTTTTATATTCCAAATTCAATTTAAAAATGCATATTATTATTTATTATGTAAATCTTCCAATTGATTCAATTTTTAAATCTAAAAAAAAAAAATTAACTACCAAAATTTCATAATTTAATTCCAAAAATTAAATAATAATTTAATTCCAAAAATTAAATAATTGGTCAAATTATCTTGTTCAAAATTCAGGAATGTTACAGCTGACCTGAATCCCTTGACTACTCATAAAAATTTGAGTACCAAAAGTTTAATAAAACAGAAAATAAACTCCGGGTCAGACATGGGTCTGGTGTGAGTAAACGGGTTAAAGTTGATTAACTTTGAAAACCATTGAAAACAAAGGTATCACGTAAGACTCCCCATAAATAAACATGGGTAAGTTTTTACCTTACGCTAACCAAAATATTTGATAGGAAATATTGTTACATTATAATAGGGTCTAGGGTTTTCAAGTAAAATACAGAAATAGCTGGAATGCTTACATCTAACGTTTCAACATAGTTGGGCATAATCAAAACGTACTGCGCTTATTGAAGACTGGATTCCATACAATGGCAGGGATACTGGGGTACCGCCCGTCACAGTACAGGGTAGATCACCGTACTGAGGATTACTTCAAATCCCCTGCAACATAAAGTCGGAACCATCCCTTACTGGACAGTCCCGAACAAGACAACCCCGCAGATGGCCGTCACCAACTGCCCACACAGCCGATTAAAAAGGGACCTCTAGACAGGGGCAAATCTCGTCCTACTTGGGTGCTACCCACTTAGCCTTGCTGCACCTCCCCTATTTTAGCCATTCCCGATTGATGAGGCTTGGGCTACGATTACCTTTATAGAACACATCTATCTTAGAATGCTCGTCCTCCACCTGACGATGTTTTGAAAGCATTTAATCCATACAAGTTCGTTCCGGGTTCAAACGAAATCGAAGGCACTATCTCGCTACACTCATTTTGGAATCACCCTTAGAGTTAAGACAATAGCCCTTACACTCTGACTCTTCATTTTGAACCTGAAAATATTACTCCGTCAAACTTGTATTGGAATCACTCTCAGAGTTTCAACGACGAATAGTCCTTATCTTCACTCTTCCCTTAAGATTCATGACCTAACGTTTAATTTGGATCGATGTGGTTTTCAAAATTCCAAATTTGGAAACCCGATCCCGGTCTCATCGAAATCCAAAATGCCATCTTAGTGTCCAAGTGATTTTAGTTTGAACAATTTAATTCAATTTAAAACATTGAATTCACACAACATCATTCACAGATAAATATCACACATTCATCATAACTATAATCAATAACATATCATAGCACATCACAAGTTTATTCAAACTATAAGTATCATTTAATTCAGACATTTCACCCAAACAATCATCCACGGACAGGAACCATTAACCCTTATTATAATTAATTTAATCAACTTAAATTAAATTAATTACTTGAAAACTAATCACATAATCCTGCTTAACTCAAAACATTAATTAATTAATTACAAACCATTTAATTAATTAATCAATCATTAATCACTTTATAAACCAACCAATTAATTTTTAATTACATTAATTATCCTTTAATTATCTTCTTAATTAATCACCATTGATTAATTATTACTTAATTACGTTAAGTAATTAGCCTTTAAATTAATTACACAAATTAATCATTCTTTAATCACTTAGTAATTAAATTTAATTACTTCCATTAATTAATTATAATTAATTACATTAATTTGAAAGTGAAACTTGCTACAGGCTTTAAAACTCTTGATTACAGGCTTGAAAATTTTTGATTATAGGTTTTGAAACTTTCTTAAAAATCTGGTTTTGAACTATTTTTAAAATCTGATTTTCAGTTATGTTTTTTAGAAAAGAGGAAAGTTTGAAAAAAAAATGATTTGCCAAGTTTCTCTATATACATTTATTAACAAATGTTTTCAAAAATTAACAAAACAATGCCACTTGTAATCTTAAGATGTTAAAATGTTAACAAGTATAATTTGCAAGGTTTAATGTTTACACATGTTATATTTCAATACTAAAATAATTTCTTAGTTTTATAAATGTTTAAAAATTCATTTTGAATTGATTTCTTATTTATTTTAATCATGTCTTAATGTTTATTTCCAATTAGCCTCTAATGTTTACATATAAATTACCTTTATACAATTACATATTTAATGTTTATTTTAATATTTTAAAAATATATTTTCAAAAGAAAATTTTTAAAGAAAGAAAATTTAAAAAGAAAAGAATATTAAATTAAACCTTATTTCAAAGATTCAAACTAAAATATTGTTCTTTAATACATATGAACTAAATTATTTCAAAAGCCAATTTTTAAAAGAAAACAAAATAAACTTTATTATAATATATTATTTAAGCTATTATATTTTTAAACAAAATAAATATTTATTTTAATTACTTTTGAAAATATAAGATAGATTTTTAAATAAGCTTTTGAAAAGTTTCTATATTAAATTCAATCAATCTTTCAATTCACAATACACACACACATATATATATTATAAATTTTGAAAATATTTCTTTTATTAAATTTAGATTTAAAATCAAACTCCATATTTACGATGTATACACTCATATGTACATTATAAATAGAATATCTTTTTAATTAGTTTAGAAAGATAAATTTTATCATTTAAATATTTTTAACTTTAAAAAGAATAAAATTCCCAAATTAAATTATTATCCTTTTAAATTTTGAAAAGATAACATTTGTCAAATTAAACAATTATTAGTTTTTAAAAAGATAATTAGATTATTAAATCAATATTACACATTTTAAAATAATTATTAATGGAAATTATTAAATAAATATTGCCTAAATTTCCGGGGCATCACATTCCTCCCCCCTTAAAAGAATTTCATCCCCAAAATTCAAAAGCGAAGATAATTTAATAATCCCATATAGATTTTAACTTTAAAATAGCAAGCATATGCTATCAACCATATAGTAGCAACCATAGCAACCAATTCAAACAAACAATTCTAATTATCCAGACAAAATTTTGGACAAAACTTCTTAATGTTTCCCAGGTACAAACACAGGGATGCTCGCTCTACTAAATCTAAACTAGCTACACCACTCAAATCTAGAGCTCCTATATCTAGATCTATAATCTGAAAAGGATATCAGACCATAGATAAGTCCTGTTCAACTTCCAAATCTCTCTAGAATTACTGGTTCTAAAACTAGTGATATATCATACACGTCCTCAGAGATACATGAAATACATAACGAATTCCAGTCATCCGAACTGGCAACTCAATTCTATAGATCAAAATACTTAACCTTAAGAGAATACAGAAAGATCCAATACTCTTCTGAGCTAGCTTCCAGACTTAGCCAATCTTATCGCTCTTACGATCGAAGAAAACTTATCCAAAATTAAATCTCTGACTTTGAATTTTAAATTCATTTGTCTCTTATCCACAAATCTCTCCTCTCGATCCTGGACTGCCTTCAATCTTCTAGATCAATCCAAACTTCACAGATGCTTCTCAGATAAAAACTAGATCAAGAATGAGATGATCTCCGGATCCTACTCACAAGATGGTTCTTTCTAGATCCATCGAAATACACCACAGAACTCTACTATACAAACATTAGAAGACTTTAAACACACACCACCTATTCAAAAAAACAACATAACAGATGCACTAGATAACCATGCCTTCAAATTCCGAATGAGCTTCCTGTAGAAATCTTCTGATCCAATGCCAACACAAACTTTCGAGAAATCCGAGGTTGCTTCTATTCTGAAATAGTTTCCACCTTGCTTCCACTGCACAACTCTGGTCTAAAGAAGATGAGAATGCCGTTGATGAACATAAGCACATACTTGATCAACTCATCCCAGAAACATTGTTCATCAAATTTCATAAAATCTCAGTGACCTATCCGATTTGGTCACAAACGCCACATCAAAAATCTAGTCAGAAAACTAGATCCGATCAATCCTGACCGCTTCATAAAAAAACTTCCTCTTTCTCTAGGAGCCTCCTTCTACTAGGCTGAATCCATCGGTAAAGCTCCAAGAAGCAAGTCAATACATAACTCCACCTTCTGATGCGGATGCAAACCTTGACTCCATCAAAGATATCCAGAAAATCCCAAACCACTTCGATAGCTCCAACAACCTCTAGAGATACCTCAATCCAAAGCAAAGATTACTAAGAGAACTTTCGAACCATCGCAAGTCACTTTTGCAATTTGACCCAGTTCAGATTCCAAAGAAACCGTTCTCTCTTTATAAATCAGAACAACTTAAGCCTTCCTAACCAAAAGAAGAAGCTGATGGTCCACCTCACTACAAACATCAAACCCAGCTGAGCTTCTAGAAGAAGTGGGTAAGCCTTCACCATTTGCCTGGCCTAAAGATAGAAGAATTACCAAGACTCCTGAACTATCGAAGAAACAAGCCACTCTACTGCTTTCGGACTCCACCTCAAGAATACTGCTAAGCACAGAAACCTTCCCGACAGAGCACTCAACACCTCCGATCTGCTACTACTGCCAAAGACTTCTTATCCAAAAGCTCCTCGAATCACAAAGCTATATCAGCCAACTCCATAAAAGAGTCTTCCAGATAGGCGGATATCTCTCAAGAAACTCGGCTTCAACCCAAGCACAAACACCTTGCCAAACTGAGTCTCAAACTCTAATGCTGACAGGACTCCTTCCTAAGGTTGCCAGGATACCATCACTTGCTTCAGCACTTTCGATTGGTCCAAACTCTAGAAAATTCGCTTGCACGAGCGAAACCAAGCTAACACATCAAAAATGGACTCCGAACCTTGAAAAGGTTTCCTTCAGAGATTGGTGAAATCCTTACACAATACTGCAAAGTTCACTCGAGACGGTATTAGGTTTACAGTCTTGACAGATACACCTCCAACCTTAACACTCGGACTTCTTTCATTGGTAGTCATGTTACACACACCACTACCTCTCCTACCTCTGGAACTATATTGGAAAACCCGAACAGGTAACCCAACAAATAGGTAGAAATAACATATATAAATAGAAATACAAGTACGCTCTCTCAAAAAGAAATCACTCCAAAGCCTAGGTATTCACCTCAACCTAGTGCTCTGATACCACAATTATAACGGCCCACCTTTCATTCCATAGAAAGACGCATCATTAAGAAGAAAGAAAGGGATAAAAAAGAGAAAAGACAGAAAAGAAAGAATGAACAACATCAGAATCTCACAGCGGAACGAATAAATTATATTATGTCACATAAGATATTACATAGTATCATATACATCAAAGTTATACAGCTAATACAACACAAACTAGATAGTTATAAACATCTGTCTAGTTATTATAACTCAAATATAACACTGAAAAACAGATACAACACTAGCACAGCAGAACCACTATACATCTACACGATGAAGCCTCCTGATCCATATCTCCTCCTGAATTCGTCAAAGCTAACCTGAATCCCTTGACTACTCATAAAAATTTGAGTATCCAAGAGTTTAATAAAACAGAAAATAAACTCCAGGTTAGAGATGGGATTGGTGTGAGTAAAATGGTTAAAGTTGCTTAACTTTGAAAACCTTTGAAAACAAAGGTATGATGTAAGACTCCCCATAAATAAACATGGGTAAGTTTTTACCTTACACTAACCAAAACATTTGATAAATCTAGTTATATTATAACAGGGTCTAGGGTTTTCAAGTAAAATACAGAAATAGCTGGAATTCTTACATCTCATGTTCCAACATAGTTGGGCACAATCAAAACGTACGACGCTTATTGGAAATTAGATTCCATACGATGGCAGGACAACTAGGGTACCGCCCGTCACAGTACGGGGCCTAGATCACCATATCAAGAATTACTCCCAATCCCCTACAACACAAAGCCGGAACCATCCCTTACTGGACAGTCCCGAACAAGACAACCCCGCAGATGGCCGTCGCCAACTGCCCACACAGCCGATTAAAAAGGGACCTCTAGACAGGGGTAAATCTCGTCCTACTTCGGTGCTACCCACTTAGCTTTGCTGCACCTCCCCTGTTTTAGCCATTCCCGATTGATGAGGCTTGAGGCTACGATTACCTTTATAGTCTTAGAATGCTCATCGTCCACCTGACGATGTTCTGCAAGCATTCAGTCCATACAAGTTCGTTTCGGGTTCGAACGAAACCGAAGGCATTATCTCGCTACACTCATTTTGGAATCACCCTCAGAGTTAACGATAATAGCCCTTACACTCTGAATCTTCATCTCGAACCTGAAAGTACCACCCCGTCAAACTCGTATTGGTATCACCCTTAGAGTTTTAATGATGAATAGTCCTTACACCTCTAGTCTTCACTCTTCACTTAAGATTCACGACCTAACGTTTAATTTGGATCGATGTGGTTTTCGGAATTCCAAATTTGGAAACTCGATTTCGGTCTCATCGAAATCCAAAACGCCATCTTAATGTTCAAGTGATTTTAATTTGAACAATTTAACTCAATTTAAAACATTGAATTCACAAGATCATTCACAAAAAAATATCACACATTCATCACAGCTATAATCAATAACATATCATAGCACATCGTAGATTTATTCAAACTATAAGCATCATTTAATTCAGACATTCCATCCAAACAATCATCCACAGACAGGAACTATTAACCCTTATTATAATCAATCTAACCAACTTAAATTAAATTAATTACTTGAGAATTAATCACATAATCCTGCTTAACTCAAAACATTAATTAATTACAAACCATTTAATTAATTAATCAATCTTTAATCACTTTATAAACCAATCAATTAATCTTTATTAGATTAATTATCCTTTAATTGTCTTCTTAATTAATCACCCTTGATTAATTATTACTTAATTACATTAAGTAATTAGCCTTTAAATTAATTACACAAATTAATTATTCTTTAATCACTTAGTAATTAACATTAATCACTTCCATTAATTAATTAATTATAATTAATTGCATTAATCCTTAATTAATTACATTAATTAATTATATCTTAATCACTTCATTGATTAATTATCTTTCAACTAATCACATTTATTAATCAATTAAACCTTTAATTATTATCATTAATTACTTTAATTAATGATCGTCTAATTACTTTCATTAATTAATTATTCTTTTAATTACCTTTAATATATAATTTTTAACTTAATTACATTTATTAATCAACCATGATTAACCACAATCAGTAATTAATTTCCCTTAATTACTTACATCAATTAGATCAACTCCTTAATTAATTACATTAATTAATCCTTTAATTACACCAAGTAATCATCACTTAATTACTTCCACTAAGTAATTATTCCTTAATTACTTCCCATCAAGTAATTTTCCTTTAATTAATTACATCCAATAATTATTCATTAATTACTTCACTAAGTAATTACATCTTATTAATTACATTAAGCAATTATACTTAATCCCATCATTAAGTAATCCTCTTTGATTAATTAACCTTAATTAATTAATTAAAATTAACCACATTAACTTAATTAATTACATAGGTAATTAATTACTTTAATTACTTTATTAAGTAATTATCCTTAATAATCTTCTTAACATTAAGTAGTTAACCTATTAATTACTTATTACTTAATTAATTAACCTTGATTAATCAATCTTTAATTATTAATCACATTTAATTAATTTCACAAATCAATTTATCTTAATTTAATTACCCAAAATTAATTATTCTAGTTAATTAGGTAATTATACTTTAATTACTTTAGTTAATAAAACATGATTAAATTAAAATAAATCATTTATTACATTAACTCTTAACTTCCAATTTAAAATAGATTGAATTTTAAAGCTTGAATATGATTTATTAAAAATCATCATCCTTTATTAAAGTTAAATACCTTTTTACTTAAATCATAATTATATTTCAACAATTTTATTTAAGTTGAAACATTTAAAAGCTAATTACAAATTTATTCTAAAGTAATATTTATCAAAACTATTTTTAAAACAAGATTTAAAACTTTAAAAACCCATACCTTTGAAACTTAAATTTGTTTAAAACATCATTTTTAACTTAAAACATTTTACACATTTAAACTTGTTTAAAACTTTGCTTAAATGTTTGGTTTATACTTATACCTTTCTTATGTTTTTGAACATATTCATTTTACTTACCTTCAAAATATGTTTTTTTTTAAAACCCAGTAAAAGAATCACTTAAGTGAAATCACTTTGTTTTACTAATTTATAATCTGGTCAAAACAGATTAACAAGAGGAAAAGGGGACTCGAGCCCATCAAGCAAGCTCGAACAAAACACAAGCATCGAGCCATCTCCTTCGAGTCACCATCGACCCCAACTCAAAATCAAACCCAAGCCCGAAGCTGTCCTCCCCAAATTCAAACCCAGATGCATGCGATGCCCTCGTGCACGTGCACGCTTTGACCACCAGTCTCTGACCATCGACACTCCCTCCGGCATGTCATCGAACCTCCCTCGATTCGACTCCGATCACCCAAAAACAGCGCAAAGCCCAAAATCGAAAAACGAGCAATGACAACCTCACCTGAAATTCACTGATCGACCAAACTCACCACGCTCTAACACTGCCGACCACCAGGTGACTCGTAACCACGTCCAAGCGTTCTTTGACCAACCCTGAACCTTTTCCCACCATTCCGATGATCTTCGCAGTTCTGGTGATGCTACAGTAGACTCGAGAACAAAGATGACACACACAGGTCCTAAAACCCTACTACATCAATTCGCCATCACCATGTCGACCGCAAAATGCATTGAACATTTTTCCCTTACTCTACCATACTCCAGCCTCCTCCGTGCCAAAGCTCGATGCTCCAGTCTACTCCGTTCATCGGCAATACACCAAAAACCCAAAATCGAGAAATTCACAAATTCTCGATCAAAACAATACTAAAAATCATAAGATTTTCACTAAAATTCATGATTCGTTTAGATGAATCAGACTATATAATTCAAAAGTGAAATTGTTGTTATTGATTTTTAACCAAAAACTTGATTTTACTGTAATCCCAGTATTTACAGTTTATTTATTAATAATTTTACCTTAAACTATTTTTAAAAACAAGATCATACTATTATTCACATTTTATTTTCAGAATTCAAAGCCTAATGTAGAGTATTTAAGAAGATAGGAATTAATTTGATAATGTTGAGTCTGTAGCTAATAACAGAGCACATATATGATCATATATAAATATTCACATATATATGAAGCATTTTCACACATAAATTCGAATAAAATAATGCATCCAAACCATATCACAACTTTATCACACAAGATTATCACATGCAAAACCTATAAACTGTTTTTAAATAAAAGTTTACTCACCTATATTTTAAAAAGCAGAGAGCACTGTTTTGAATTTGCCGTAAGATTTTGATTCCAGGTTGCATATTGAGAAACCTTGCTTATTGAATCCACTGAGTTGAGTTTGCGACTGATCATTGTTGTTGTAGGAAACTTGATTACAGGCTTTGGATTTTGAAGTTGAAACCTTGCTACAGATTTTTAAACCGATTTTGAATAGATTTTAGATTTCGATTTGAAAGTGAAACTTTCTATAGGCTTTAAAATTCTTGATTACCGGCTTGAAAATTTTTGATTATAGGTTTTGAAACTTTCTTAAAAATCTGGTGTTGATTATCTTTAAAATCTAATTTTCAGTTTTGTTTTTTAGAAAAAGAGGAAAGTTTGAACAAAAAATGATTTGCCAAGTTTCTCTATATACATTTATTAATAAATGTTTTCAAAAATTAACAAAACAATGCGCTTGTAATCTTAAGATGTTAAGATGTTAGCAAGTGTAATTTACAAGGTTTAATGTTTTACACATGTTACATTTCAATATTAAAATAATTTCTTAATTTTATAAATGTTTAAAAATTCATTTTGAATTGATTTCTTATTTATTTTAATCATGTCTTAATGTTTATTTCCAATTAGCCTCTAATGTTTACATATAAATTACCTTTATATAATTACATATTTTAATGTTTATTTGTATATTTTAAAAATATATTTTCAAAAGCAAAACTTTAAAGAAAGAAAATTTAAAAAGAAAAGAATATTAATTTAAACCTTATTTCAAAGTTTCAAACTAAAATATTGTTCTTTAATACATACGAACTAAATTATTCAAAAGCCAATTTTTTTTTTGCAAGTTTAGCGGGGTTAAGCTGGTCCCCTACCAGGTTTATTAAAAACAGAAGAACGTACAAGGAGAAAAGAAAAACGACAACGGAAAAACAAACGAAATAACACAACAACAAGGGAAGACAAACATTACAGAAAGGCGACATCTATGGAAGCCAGGGATCGAACTCGCTAGCATGGAAACAGTGCTTACTGTCATGCATCCCTTTCACAATATTAATTTTCAACATCGCCCATACGATAGCTTTGCTACAGCACTTCCCATCGTAAACTCTCTTGTTCCTTTCATACCTAGTTGCTTTAAGTAGCCTTTTCAGAATGAAGAAAAAATATAGTCTAACATCATCCTTCCATCCCAGTGCATGCTCAATCATCATCCAGTGATTCAGGTTACTGTGAGAAGGCAAGATACCTTGCACAACATGTAACATATTATTCCATAGGTGTTGCACATAATCACACTCAAAGAATAAATGGTGTACACTTTCATTCTGTTGTTCACACAGCACACAGGTTGAGAGAACCGGCATGCACATTCGTACCAGCTTGTCTTTAGTCATCAGTGCATTACTTATAACCTTCCAGTAGACAAGATTATCACTTGTTGGAGACACTGTAGTCCATGTAACATGAAACCACTTGTAGTCAGGCATAGCCTCAATACCGTGCATGGCATTGTACACACCACTAATAGAATGAGTTCGGTCGATCCACAAAACCGTATCACGTTCTGGTTGATTATATGAGCATTGTTCATAATGCTTCCAGAACCCTCTGACTACTTGATTGCTGGAATAAGGGACAACCAGCTTCCCATCAACAATATGATCCCTAGCTAGCGCATTAATCCCAATACCTGACTGATGCTTCTGCTGTAAAGAGAAGAGCTGATCAAGAACAACCCCATTGCCAAGCCAAGGCGTAGACCAGAAATTGCAGAGACTCACTGTTGACAATTTAAAGCGAACAAGAGGCAAGAAACTACGTCTGAGCTTTAAAATATTCCTCCATATCCAGCTGCAAGCGTTTGGCACCTCCATAACCTAGAAATTGTTGTGCCCAATGTTATATTTGTTGGTCCATTTGACCCAAAGTGAGTCGTGGTTTTGTAACAACGCGTTGTAGTGTTGACTAATTGCGGCCTTATTCCACCTGTCAATGCTCATCAACCCTAACCCTCCTTTATACTTCGGCTTCTCAACAGTGGAGAAGGAGCAATGCACTGTTTTCCTCGTGTGAATCATACCACGCCAAAAAAATCTCAACATCGCACGTCTAATCATTTTAAGAAGTCTTGTAGGAAGAATGAACACACGGGCCCAATACACCATGATGGAAAAACTCACAGATTGTATAAGCACCAACCTACCAGCTTGAGTCAAGAATCTGTTAGCCCAACGGTCCATAGTACCAGTGATTTTTTCATACAAAGGCAGGCAGTTGGCAAGAGTGATACGAGACGAGCAAAGAGGTAATCCCAAATAAGTCATGTCAGAAGCCATGGACTGCATACCAGCTATTGCGGTGAGGCTGGATTCCTGTAGGCTGGTAATTCCAGAGAATAAAATGCTTGACTTGGAGTAGTTAAGCTTAAGACCAGTAGCCTTGAAAAATTGGTGAAGCACACCTTTAATACACTCAATTGATTGTTGATTAGGCTTAATGAAGATCATAATGTCATCCGCAAATAGGAGAGAAGTTATGTTTAGTTCCTTGCATTTTGGGTGATAGAGATTTTTTTTATTTAGGAACAATGGCGTTAACATGCTGGTGAATACTTCCGTAACCATGATGAAGAGATAGGAGGAGAGAGGGTCCCTCTGCCTTATGCCCTGTCTGGAGGTAAAATTGCTAGTGTTTGATCCATTGATTATCAGAGAGAAGGTGGGTGTTGAAATACACTCATACACCCAAGCAACAAATACTTTGGGAAAGCCCATATGCGCCATTATCCTAACTATTGATTTCCACTGTATAGAAAACAAATCAAACTTTTATTATAATATATTATTTAAGCTATTATATTTTTAAACAAAATAAATATTTATTTTAATTACTTTTGAAAATATAAGATAGATTTTTAAATAAGATTTTTAAAAGTTTCTATATTAAATTCAATCAAATCTTTCAATTCACAATATATACACATATATATTATAAATTTTGAAAAGTGGTTTTTAGGCTCAAGGAAAAAGTTGGAGAAAATTTTAGTTTTAGGGACAAGAATTTTGCATTTTAGGCTTAAGGACATTTTTAGTGTAACTTATAGAATGATAGTTGTAACTATGATTTTCAATTTACATTAGAAAATGTCCTTCAGACTAAAAAGCAAACTTGCTGTCATTGACACTAAATTTTTTATCAACTTCTTCCTTGTGTCTATTTTCCTATTTTAAAAATATTTCTTTTATTAGATTTAAATTTAAAATTAAACTCCATATTTACAATGTATACACTCATATATACATTATAAATAGAATATCTTTTTAATTAGCTTAGAAATATAAATTTTAACATTTAAATATTTTTAGCTTTGAAAAGAATAAAATTCCCAAATTTAATTATTATCCTTTTAAATTTTGAAAAGATAACATTTGTCAAATTAAACAATTATTAGTTTTTAAAAAGATAATTAGATTATTAAATCAATATTACACATTTTAAAATAATTATTAATGGAAATTATTAAATAAATATTGCCTAAATTTCCGGGACATCACACTTTGATTTCCTTGTTTTGTTTCCTGCAAAACAATGGTTATTTATGTCTTCTACTTCCAAGTGGGAATTGAATCCAAACAAGCAATATAGACAAGTATAAATAATATAAACATCAATTTTCAACATTTTGTCAATTCTTAAAACCATTCTAAAATGAGATTAACTCAATTTTTCCAAAGCTAAACTTCAAACAAGAAGCACAAACTTCTCCCTCGACCAGACATTAATTCAAAGCAACCTCTTTTCTTGCTTCAAGTTTGACAAAAGCTTGGGAACCCCTTGCTCATGGCCCTAACTAAAATGGGGTGCTTTGCTCCAAAACTTGCAACTTTGGAATGGTGATGACGAAGATAATATTATTCTAGGTTTATTTAATATTTTAGAGGAGAAAAATAGTTAAGTTTTATGTATTTTACTTAAGAAAATTTATGAGACAAGAAAAAAGAGTATGAATGAATGAGAGCAAAGTGGAAGACTGGAAATGTAAAGGGAAAGTGAAATAAGGGTGTATATTTATAGAATTTGGCAAATGTGGCAAATTACTTCTAATATCCTTAGCCAAAATTACCCTCCTAACCCTTGGCATTTCAACCACCTTATCATGCACCCATGTGCCATCCTTGTGGCCTTGAGTGCTTGCCATCCCATTACATAAAAAAGAGGCAAAGGATTAGCAAAAGTCTTCTCTTTTAATTACATTACTAATTGTTTATAGAAACTCCTAATAATACTTAGGCTATTTAATTTGTTTAGTGCTAAATGAATTCCTATTTTCAATATGTGTACATAAATGTATGTATGTGCAACAACGTTGCAACAACTTTCATTCGTTAAAAAGTTAAAAATCTAAAAAAAGACTTTCAGTCGCATTTTTAGCTTTTCACTGAATTATTTGTTTATGTGACCAAATTTATAAAATGAGTTTACCATTATTATTCATTAATTAAAAGGAGTTTAATCATGTTGTTTAATCCATTTAATTAATATTAACTCATAATTTAGTTATTTAAATAATCCCTAAATTTAAATATAAAGTGTTCACATTTTTCCGGGATGTTGCATTCTCCTAGCTAAAAAAATTTCATCCCCAAAATTTTCACGGAGCAAAAAATGCAATACCCCTACTTAAAATCAAATTACTTGATTGGATTTCATTAATCCGATTGCTTATTTTTTTCTTTATAGAAAATCCATATTAAAGGCTACAACATAAGTATAGAGAATACTCAGTAATAAAATACTATGCATCCAATCTTTTAAAAGATAAATTTAGAACTAAATGTCTGGGTTTTTATATCCAAAAAATATTTTTCAAAACTCTTTCCGAAAAGGAAATTCTCAATAACAATAATCAATATAACAAGGAGGGGACTCCTCCTACCGAAGCATGGTATACCTCTATAATCAAAATAATATGTAGCATCCAGTGGTATTCTGCTCCTTCCTAAATAATAACTAGAGTAAACAAATATATCCGACGAATCTTCTAAATCGGAAAACCCCCAATCATCCAACTTTAGTCATAATAAAAGTATCTGAAAAATCATTTCATTAAAAACTCTTTTCAAATGTCCTGAGATGATCATACTTCACCAAGTTTTCAAACTAATAATTTTATTATTTCTTCCGCAAAATTTTTCAAAATCACTTTTTCAAAAGCATCGTGATTTAAGGCAACAACTTTGAAATCGTTTACTCATAAAGTAATACTTTATAAACCGTATTATATAAAATCACACTATCAATCAAATCAAATTCCATCAAGGAATAAACTAACATTTTACATTATTTAAAATATTAAATGATGAACAAATAAGATTTAGAATTCTACTTAGGTTCACAACTTCGTCAATTGTCCAAGGATACATATAATTTCCTAAGCGTACCATTATGCTCATCAACCTTTGTTTGTTGCTTAAAAGATTATCTAAGCGACCTTAGAACAAAATTAAAAGTCATTCCCTACACTTTCCTAAGCCACAAAACATAGCATACAAATATACATGGATCATCTGTGCACTATATCTAATCTGACCACTTGCTCGGGTATGTAAACTTTACTTCTAAACTACTATTGCTCACTCGACCTCCCTAGTGCGGACTCCAATTAGATTCCCTGATTAGAAACCTCCATTCTTCGTACATAACCATATACAGTGATAGAAAACCTCAACGTCATATCAAGAATCTGAATCCAGTGTTCATCATCAAGAATCAAGTGAGAAATTCTTGTTCGGACTGGTGTGAATCACCTTGAAGTTATGTACTCGAATCCTAGATCAAGAACTGTATCAATAAGATGATCTATGTACAACTTAAGTATTTAATCCTCCGAGTTTCTTAGCTACCCTAATGTCTTTCTATATCACTTTCACTTTCATTTATAGCATTTCATTTGATACTAAAAAAACTTTAAGAATCATTTCATAAATTTCCACTTAAGTTTTATAAAGGCACATCTTCATAAAACATTAAATTAAAAACTTACTCCACTCTTATTTACTTGTGTAATATTATTCTACATCCTATGAGTTCAATTTCATTTTACTTCTCAAAATTCAAATGGAGGCCCAAACATAATATGGGTCTTAAAATCGAGTCGACTACTTCTACCTCTTTACATATCTGGTCCGTTAAGTAGCTAAGAAGAGTAGGATACTGATGTCTAGACTCGATCATAGAGTCTACTTTTCCTTAAACATCTCTAAGGTAAAATGTTTATTAGTTGGCCCAATAATATCAAATAGTTTATATGGCTTCTTAGATACTTAAACAAAGATATTGTTTTAATAAAACAAAGTTTTTAAAAATCCTCTTATCTAATTTAACCCATTTAAAAACTTGTGTTAAATTATCTCTTTTCTATACAAGAGTTACAAATTTCATTTGTCAAAACATTCTTTTATCAAATTATCCTTTATCTTAAATCAATTTACTTTGGAAACTTAGTAACTAAATACTCGGTTTTATTTTAAAACCCTTTTTGAAATCATATACATATATTTCTACATATTTAATAAGTTCAAAAATTTATTCACTAACACTCATTTTGGGTTCATTTGGATTCGAACTCATTTTGATCGCACAATGATAAAGAGAATAATTTACTAGTGCACTACAACATTTGCCGAAGTAAATATTCAGTCATTACTTAGAATTTGATTTCCACAAAATTAATCCAAATGTTTTCCCCAAACTATCCAAAAAAATTATCTTCCTTAAAAATTCTCTTTGATATATTTATACATATAAATTCTTCCAGGTAATACTATTATTACTTTTCTCAAAATATTTTGAAATAATTTCAAGCAACACCGGGATTTAAATTCTAAAACCCATTTTACTTATAAAACACCCTACATAAATCATATAAATCATTTTATATGCAATACTCATATAAAATATACCTTTAATATCGTCTTATGTTATAATAGCTTCCCTTTATCATAATAAACTTTCATAAATATTTATCCTATAAATGTCTTATCTTCCTATTTAAATTGTATTAAATAATTTTATTAAAAGATGACTTTTAACTTAACATTTTCTCCGAACACCTTATAGTCAAACGGTGAAACTTAATTGACAAAGGGTTCATAATTATCAAAACAATAAATGCTCATAAACTGGTCAAACATAATTCAACAATAAAATACAATAGCCAATGCACCTAAACTACTCGAGCTGAAAAATCAAACAACAATGGTAATAAAGATATACTATCATTTTCTAAAAATACACACCATAAATAGCTATATAAATATGAAAATTATTGCTTATGTATATAATTTATAATCCTAGGTAAAATATTTCATTTACCTATTTTCAAAAATCAATATCGTGTCCTTTTGCCTTGTACATGTGTTTAGAAATCCCTATCAATAACGTGGCATTCCACATCTTGATCAGAATTTATAAACTACTCGACAGACCAATTAACACAATATGTTTTATAGCAATGACAAATATGCTCTCATATATATAATAATCTCAACTCATTTTAGGTTGTCACTTACCCTATTTCTAATGAGCCATATCCTACCAAAATTCTTGCTTAACATTTAGCTCTGGTACCAAATGTAATAACCCACCTTTTCGACCCTTAAAAGTTAGCCCTAATACATCCATGATATTCACGTGCGAAGCATCCAAGTGCAGGAAAGGAAGATTGTCAGGGTAGAATAAAAGAAGAAAAACATGAGGAAAAAGAATCTAACAGTGGAACGAAAACATATAATATAACAAAGATAACAAAAGCTATTACTCTAAAATACATGGTATTTCAAAGCTAAAAATAAATCTCATCAAGTTGTACAGTTATAACTCCCTGGCCTTATAGTTGCTGATGAGTATAAATAATAAAACAGTAGAAAATAAAAATACTAATACTATTGAAAAACTCAGTTTGACCCAAGCATTAAATAAAATAACACCTGGATCAGTCTGGAAAACCAGCTTGAGAAAACTCAAGAAATATGATGAACATATAATAAACTGCGAGACTACACCACTAAATATGAAACAAGTTTTACCTTATAAGAACAACTTCCATGCATGAAAGAATGGAAACAAATCAGAACATTGTTCAAACTTAAAGGAAACAAATAATTAAGCATGCACCTCTTGATGCAATTAACAAAACAATCCAAAGATTTGAATCAAAATAAGAAAAATAATTTTTTTTTCCAATAATGACTATGAGGATGCACCCCTTTACACCTCTAGAAAATATATTTGAGATCTACAATGGCTCGTAGATACCTCCAAGCCGGACGCCTCTAACTTTACCGAGAATCTAAGTATTTCACATCTCCGTGTGCATACAGTCGAAACCAATCTAGAGCAAATATGAGGTACCCTAATTGGAGTAACCCTACATAGCTTGGCCCTTACTCACTCTGTATTTAGTAGTTTTCGATGAAAGCATCTATGCTCTAAACGAATAACAAATCATTTTAGATTGATGTAACTTAAAGAAGGATGTTCATAGTCAATAAATTAACGTTCGAAAAATAACAAAAACTAACCAATATAGAAATTAGGTTTCATACACTTATCACCACTCATCGATTTCAAACTTGTACTATCCCTTGGTTAACAATGAAGCCGAACAAGTTAGGGCATTGTTGCCTCTCAGGCCTTGCCTCGACGTACATTCTTAACTTTCGAGATAGAGACGAGTTTCCATACCAGTGTTTAGTATATACCTAAATCCTTTCCTTATAAGTGATATCACTTATGGAAATTAAATTTCTTATCCTTATGACCAAATATCGGTTTCCAACTCGTATTATCCATCACTTAGAAACGAAGCTAGGTAAGCGAGAACATTGGTTGCTCCTCGCCTTGCCTAGGCACTCCGGTTTTTAAATCTTACAGATACTAACAAATCTTCATATCACAAATGTTTGTAAAACACTCTTTAAAATGTTCCTTCAATGTGCTAATTATATTTCTACGTGTATCGAAAAGAATGGTTGAAAACAAATGTCATCAAAATATTCTTTACTATAAACCCAAAACTAATTGCATTTAGCTTTATCTTTAAAACAAACTTTTTTAAGACTTCTCGTTTATAAAATAGTATTTACAAATCAATTTATTATTATCTTTAAAACAAAAATCTACTAAAGGTTTAAGAATATCAATACTTATTGAGTTAAGTATGTAGATTTTCTAAATGACTTTACGAAATTATTTACTATAACAACGATATTGTAATCCATGACTTCGTTCTCAATTCTCAAAAAATATTTATTACAACAATGGTGTTGTAATCCATGCTTCCTTTTCACTTTCAACGAACTCAAAAAACCTAAAATAAACTTTTTAAAACATTTATTTCAAATATTACTTAAAAAGGAAACTTAAGTTTAATATATATTAAAAACCCAAAACCATTTTCTTCCCTTATTTTTGAAACAAAAATTTCTTCTTTGATAATTTATATTAAATCCTTTAAAATATTTATTTAAATTCCAAACCACTTTTAAAAACAAAACAAATATTAGAAAAATGCTCTAAAAAGTTGAGGAAGAAAATCAAGTTTAAAACCATTTTTATTAAAGTTGGAAATTGTGTCGCAAAAGTGCTACTAAAAAGAGTATGGAAAATTCCTCTAAATTGGTTCTTTTTAAAATGGAATTTTCTCCATGTTTTTACAAAGTATGAATACTATACTTTTATTTCTAGAATAACGTACCATGAGTCTAGTATGAGTTCACAAAAATTTAGAGAATTTTGAAGTCCACAAAACCCATTTGAAAGTTGTTTTAAAACTTAGCTTTCAAACTGTAAAAACATGACCAAATCCTTTCTGACTTTTAAAATCTTCAGAGTTAGGTTTTATACCTTTTCTTAGCCATCAAAATTGCCACGGCATGTTGTTCCGTACCCTTTGAATCGACAATAAATCACATATCTCCAACTCAAATTGCATGAAAATACGGAACATGAAGTGTAATAAAGAAAAATACACAGAATAGAATCTCACATGAATGGAATAATATATAATATTGAACAAATATCTTTACAGCAGAAAACTTTTAAATACATACATCGGGGTCTAACCTAAATTCGGCTTGGACAGTTATAAACATTTGTCCTAACAATTGCTGACAAACATCAAACTAAAACTAACAAAGCACAGCGGATAATAGAATATATCATACGTAGATGAATATCTCTAGCTCTCCTCTGGAAACTCCAACCATCTTCGACTAAACCTGAAACTACTTGGATCTGACCTGAGTATCGAAATACCTGGATCAGGCTTGATAAATAAGCATGAGAAAAACTCAATAATTAATGACAGTGTCATATATCAGCCTTTAAATAAAATCCTTTGAAAATAAAGAGTATCTCCTAAGACCACGTCCAAACATAAACACGGACGGGATTTTGCCTTATGATAACTAAAACACTTTTATATCAAAACATTTGATATTATTTCTAATAACATTCTTTGAAAACATTTGCAAATAAACTTATTAATCTTAGCCGAAATTGTTACCATTATTAAACTTCTGCATCTAGGCTCTACAAATAAAACCGTAGGTTCTTATTGGAGAATGGATTTCCATACAAATGACCAGGTGAAGGATCTACCTTCCGAATGGGTACACCTTTGGATAGATGTCCCGAAGCATAGAACATCTACCCTCTACCAATACAAGACCGACCTACCTCTGTAACTAGATAGTACCGAATGTTTGCACGAAAAATGGGCAAACACCTCCAAGTCATACGAATTAGTCGATTTTATATTGTTCTTAGTGATTTGGGTGATTCATGCAAATATGTAAACAGGAGGGACTAAACTGTAAAAGACACACAGATTTATAGTGGTTTAGCCAGTATGTGCCTACGTCCACTTTATATGTTATTCTCTTTCACTGTTCAGATTACAAGTAAAAAGCTTTTATCACAAGTGTATGAAAGTTGTTTGAAAGTTCTATCCGTGCTTGAGCTCTCAAAACCGTCCCCCATTGTTGTACCCCTACCCCTCTATTTATAGAGTGAGGCTGGAGGTAGGGGTCTTGGATGTATATAGCTGCTGGTGGGCCTGGGCTGACGTGATCCGGCTTGGCAATGTTGGTTCGGTAATGTTTCGGTCCGGTGGTGAGTAGAGCGTGGATCGGTCCGGTGATGTCTTGGTTCGGTAGTGCCATCCTCGCTTTGGTTCGGTGGTGCCTTCCTCACTTTGGTCCCGTGATGCCTTCCTTACTTTGGTCCGGTCGTGCCTTTTTCTCTTTGGTTCGGTGGTGCCTTCTTTGTTCCGATTCGGTAGCATTGGTTTGGTGGCCCTGGTCCGGTGGAAACACGCCCAACATTTGCCCCCCAAAGTGGAACATATGCCTACATATGTCGTGCTTTGTTTTAGGTCATTCAGCTTGGACATTCTTATTCGGTCCAAGTGCTGAACCAGTTGGTCCGGTCGTCTATGTTTGCCTATAAGTATGGGCCTTACGCCTCTGCTATTCCATACCTTTTGAAATAGCCGAACCAAACTTTGGTCTGCCGAATCAACCATATCACCGAACCAAATTTGACTGCCGGTCCAAGTGATTTAGTCTTCTTTCGATGAATGATCTTTATGCTTGAACTACCGATTGAGTCCGGGGAGTACGAGTGCCGAATGAACTCTTAGCCTCGAACTACCGAACGAACCTTTTATGTTTTGAATCATGAATGAGATTCCAGACTGTTGGTACTTGTTTGCCTACATCCCTTGTTCTAACGATGTGTTTTCTCGTGTTGCAGATAATGTCTCATAAAGTAGAAACTCGTTCTGACAAGAAGAAATACAAGGACAAAGGGGAGTCCTCCATAGTGTCCCCGGTTCAGTCAGAGCCAGAACGACATGGACCGTCTCCGAGATCATTAGTAGATGGGTACGACCCTCAGGAGCTCTTGGACTCACCGCCTGACTGCTTTCCTAGCTCCCTCAAAGATGAGCAGCTTGACGTTATATCTAGATCCTTTGGGACTGACAAAGCGCATACGATGTTGCCAGTGAAAGGAGTGATGCCGTATAACCCCCCTGAAGGATATTTTTCTTATAGTAGATATCACTGCATGTGCAGAGTCATTCCTCCGATCAACGCTTAGATAGTCAGCTTCATCACATACTTGAAGGTGGCCCCTTTCCAGCTTCAGCCCAACTCCTATGCCATCTTGGTGAGTCTGTTCATTATCTTCCAGAGAAAATACGGGCGTCTCCCTTCCAACCAGGAGATTCGGTACCTGTACAATTTGAGAGGCTACAAGAAGGGGTCTCCATATATTAGCTTAGAATCGGCCGTGTCTTTCAAGCCTGTCCTGGACTTATATTCAAAATTTAGCATGTTCAAGAAGGAATGGTTCTTTGTCAAGGATGACTCTGTTTCTTTCCACCGCTTCACCTCTGGCTGTAAGTTGAATCTCATTTATAATTTCCATTCTTTACAATGCTCCTCCTTATGTGCTTTATTTCCTACTAGCGACATGTGATTTTGCGGTTGTAGAGAACAATCGTCTGGTTCAGATGGCTGCGGAAATAGAAGTCATTCCGGAAAACGAGAGGGCAGCTTCTTATTTGATCAGGAATGCTACTCTTTTGGGGCTCAACTTGATTCTGCCACGCCAGTCTATGGTCAAGCAAAGAGACACAGCTAAGGGGCCGCCAAAGCCAAAGGAGGGGCTACGGTGAAGAGCGGCAAAAGGAAACCCTTTTCGAAACATCCAATTGCCGGGGGTAAGAAACTTAAGAAGTCCGATGGACCCTCCCCCAGCACATGTCCAGACATCCCGGAGGAGGAAGATGTGGAGGAGGAAAGAGGCGAGGATGAAGGAGGTGAGGTGGAGAGTGGAAGTGGTGGAGAAGGTGATGGTGATGGTCATAGCGATGATGGTGGCGACAGACAGAGTGGCGATGGCACTGGGGCTTTGTCTTCTAAGCAAGCAGGTGTGATCCAGGAGTGGACAGATGATGCTTTCCGCCTAGCTTTTGAAGGTTGGAGGAAGGATCGGCTTTAGTGGAGAAGTCTAAGAAAGCTGACAAGGCCGAGACCGGCGCCGATTCATCTTCCAAGAGCGCTTCAGCTGAGGCAATTGCTGCAATTCAAGGTGATTTTTGACTCCTGCAGACTCCATTAATGATAAGGATTTAGGAATATTTTATGGTCTGCTCCCGTCCTGGAATGAGATCCAGGACTTATTGTAGTATCCTACTCCTCCCTAGTGTTTGTATGGCATAAGCGTCTCTTTACTCTTCTTAACTTGATATATTTCTTGAATTATATTCAATGTCTGCTTGTAACGCTTGGTTTTTATCCCAGAAGCGGGTAAGGCGGCCAAGACATCAGATGTTCGGCACCGTCTTGAATAATACAAACTTCTCGAGGCTTCTACTAAACCAAAGCCTCCGACTAATCGCCCTGGAGACGTAGTCGGCTACCGCCCTCTTCTTGGAATTATCGAAGAGGACGTTCAAAGGAAGAAGGGAGTCATGCCTTGTTTGAATCCCCACCTGGTCCTCAGTCTCTAACTCAGCCTCTTCAGGATACCATGGAGGAGAATATTGAATTTGTACCTTCTCCGCACCTGTCTGAAAATCCTACTGTTAACCGGATAAGTCATCCCGGCTTGGCTCATAATCCGTTTGCAGGTCATCCGAATCTGGATCCGAGTTCTCGTGATATTACATTTGATGAGGCTACCGGTGAGCACTTTCTCCCCCGTAATCCTATGGTGAGAGTATTGGATGAAGCTAAGTCTTTGGACCTTGATTTGCTTACCACTCGGGTTGTAACTTTGGAGGACGAAGCTAAGGCAAATATTGACCGGGTTGTTGAGGAAACCAGAAAGCTGATGGGGCATCATGCCCGACTGGTCAAGGCTGGAGAAGAAATTGGGAGTGCTAACATTCGACTGCGGCTAATGGTCTCCGACCAGGCCAAACAACTTGCTGATTAGGCCATCCAGATCTCTCAACATGAGGACGCCTCAAGACAACTAAAGGAAACCATGGAAAAGGCCAGTCGAGCAGGGTTACGGAAAATGGAGGCTGCTTGTAAGGGACGGATTGATATGCCTATCGCGATGGTGGATGAGGTCCGGAAAGTGGATCTCGAGCGGGTACAGGAGTTATCCGGGAGACTTGAAGCCACAGAGCGTACTCAAACCAAGCTGAAGGAGGAGATGGAGGCAATGAGGAAATCCTTTCAGGCTGACTGCTCACGATACCAATCGAAGAGGGATGCTGCTACTGTAAAGTTGTTGGCTTCCGAGGACCGAATAAGGGAGTTCGAGGAGAATGAGGGGATAATGGATGAGATGCTTCAGGACATATACTTTCGCACTTGGAAACATGGAAACTTATCTTGGATGGATGATTATCCTCGAGTCATGGCCAGGATTTATCTCAGGGCCTTGGAGGAGGCTAAGGCCAATGCAGATAGGGAGGGCGGCGTGGCCTTTAGAATGGATGTAGTCACGGCTCAATTCACCAAGGAGGAGAAAACGGCGGTGAAAGAGGGTATGCGGCTGCTTACTGTTGAGGAGGTTGGTGTGCTGTTAGAGGATGATGATCAAGGAGCAGATACTGGTAAGTCTTCCCTTTTAGCTTCTCGTAACTTGATTGCTTATTGTTTTATGACTATTAATGGATTCTCTCCCGAATTGGATAGGCGGGACCTCTGGAGCACCAACCACCTCTGGTTAACATGTTGAGAGTTCCAATCCCACGGTCAAGGACTTCTTGGAGGGCCAGTAGGATAGAGAAAAAGCTCCGACGCAGCCGATTCCTTGACTTGATCTGGATATCTTTTGGTTTGTTTGACATTGCTGCCTATGCCAGTCCCAAAACATTCGTGTAACCTTTGAGCTGTAATTGTGTTATTGGTAACGAACAACTTTACTATGTAATTTCAAACTTAGGCTGATTCTGTCATATTTGAATGCTTTCGTCATTTTGGTGTGATGCATAAGAAATACAGCTGTGCACACGCCCATGATTTTATTGTGTTTGACGTCCAGTTCTTGCTTAAAACATAATTTCATATCTTGCAATATTAGTGTGACGTGCGAATAAATTATAGCTATGTATTCATATACAAAAGAAGAAAGTACCGCCCTTCATGTTTTAGTTGTAGATGGTTGCTTTGAATGCTTTGTATGACTGAGTATGGAATGCAGCTGAGTGACCTGTCATCCAATTGTGAGTTTCTGTCCCCATTAGTGAGCGTCTCCTATTTCGTGTCCTGTACTTTAAGGATCGTTATAGAGGATAGGAGGAAAGTTTTTAAATAAAATAGAAATATAAGAAATAGTAAAACTTCCAATCACGGAAGGCCTGCGATGTGCTTAAGTTCGTGGCAAACGGGTTTGTGTAGTCACTTTCCCTAGCTGTGGGTCTTGGAGACATTTGTCACCCATCTTACGCCTCCGTGGGGAGTTTCTCTTTTTTACCACAGCCGTACTTAAGACACTCGGAGCCGAGATCGCGCACAGTAACTACCTGGGCCATTATGGCCCGTAATCGTGGGTACTATTCGATTTACCGTGGCCGGCTAGCGTGGGTGCCGATCGTCAACTGTGAACTACCCCTGGCTGGCCACACCTTTTGTTGGGGTTTAAAGTAGGTTCACGATTGCCGGCAAGCCGAACGCTGTAATGAGCTGCCTAGGCTATAGTCGGCCTACTCGGTGGCTTATAATCGGCTCATTATACTTGGCTTTAAAGGCCGATCGCGAGCAATGAGTTAACCCGCAGTAGAGGGATGCTGGAGCAAAAGTTTCCCATTGGCGAGGGCATAGATTCGTGTAGTACCTGTTAGGTCTTATGCATGTGACGTCGCGCTGTGATGTGTCTTGAATGGAAATGCCATTACACAGGATTTTGTTCAACGGAAAAGGATAAAGTTAACAAGCAGCCAAGATATAAAGGAACAAGTTAAAAAAGAGACAAGTTTTTAAAGTGGTTCGGCACGAAAATGCCTACGTCCACTGATTCTCTTTGTTAATTCACTTCATATGGACAGTACAAGTTAAGAAAAGTATCGACGAAGGTGTTGGATGTTCCATGCCCTCTGGAACACCTCTATGTCCACTGTTGACAAAATATAAGCTCCTTTGTGGAGATCTTTATGAATTACATATGGTCCGTCCCAGATTGGATCTAGTGCTCTGGGGCGCGGGAAGACTCGCTTGAGGACAAGATCTCCTTCTTGTAAGCTACGATGCCGACTTTGGAGTTGTATTGTGCTGCCAATTTTTACTTGTGAGCTGCTGCTTTGAGTGCCGCATCGTTTCTTCTCTCTTCAATTGGATCCAAAGACATGTGAAGGAGTTCTTCGTTCTCTTCTGGGTTATAGTAGATCCTATGGTGGGAAGGCACTACAGTTTCGACTGGGAGCATGGCCTCCGATCCGTATGCCAAAGAGAAAGGAGTATGCCCTGTTGATGTTATGAAAGATGTGCGGTAGGCCCAAAGTGCCGTAGGAAGTTCATCCACCCAAGCGCCTTTTGACTTTTCAAGTTTTTTCTTGATTAGAGTTTTGAGAATTTTGTTGACAGCTTCGACTTGTCCGTTTGTCCGGGGGCAAGCTACAAATGAGAAGCTTTTGTGAATTCTATGATTTTGGCACCAGTCGGCGAACTCTTTGCTGTCAAACTAAAGTCCATTGTCCGATATGATTTTGAGTGGAACCCCGTACCTGCGTTGAACATTTTTGATCAAGAAGTTAATAACTTTTCCGAGGATATTTTATTTAGAGGTTCCGCTTCCACCCATTTGGTGAAATATTTGACTGCCACTATAGCATATTTGGCTCCGCGTCGGACCACCGGCAGTTCGCCAATCAAGTCAACTCTCCATACTGCAAAGGACCAAGGGTTGGTCATTTGAGTGATCTCATTTGTTGGTAGTCGAGGAATCTTAGCAAACTTCTGACATCTGTCACATTTTTTGACGAAGTCTAAGGCATCTTTGTTTAAGGTGGGCCAGAAATACCCATACCGGAGTGTCTTCTTTGCCAGAGTCTGCCCTCCAGTGTGATCTCCGCAGCTTCCTTGATGGATGTTTGATAAGATTTCCTTGGCTTCCTTTCCAGCGACACACCTTAATAAGGGGTTAGAGAAGCCGCATCGATAGAGGATGCCTCCTTGTATTGTGTAGCGGGAAGCTCTACTCAAGATTTTCTTAACTTCGTTACGCCCATCGGGTAGTGTGCCATCTTGTAAGAATTTTCGGATGGGAGTCATCCAAGTTTCCTTTTCGATTGCAGCTATCAAATTCACTTGCTCGAAACTCGAGGTTAGTTGCTTTGAGGTGGCTACTATTCCGAAAATGGTGCCGTCTCTCATGCTAGCTTTCTTTGCCAGTTCGTCGGCGTCTTGGTTCTCTTCTCGAGGAATGTATTTGATCAAATAGTGATCCAATTGACCGAGTAGCAGCTTGGTCATCTTTAGATATGCTATGAGTCGTTCTCCTCGAGCCTGAAATTCTCCTAGTATTTGATTTACAATAAGTTGCGAATCACTATGAAGACATAGAGAACTGACTTCAATCTCTAGGGCCAGTTCTAATCCAGCTATTACTGCTTCATACTCTGCATCGTTGTTGGTGGCAGCGAATTCCAACCTTAAAGCATAATGTAGCTTCCTTCCCCTGGGAGTGATTATTATAATACCTGCCTTCGAGCCTTGTTTGTTTGATGCTCCATCCACAAAGAGATTCCACTTGATGTCTTCTGCTATTTCAGATTTCTCTTTACCTTTGTTGGCAGTGAATTCAACAATGAAATCAGCCATGGCTTGTCCCTTGATGGCGGTGCGAGGATGGTAGGTGATATCATATTGACTCGGTTCAATGCATCATTTAAGTAGTCGCCCAGAAGTGTCGGGACAATGGAGTACCTGCCTTAGCGGTTGATCGGTTAGAACTCTGATGGAATGGAATTAGAAATAGTGTCACATTTTCCGTGATGTGATCAGTAAACAGTATGCTAGCTTCTCAAGTTTAAGATATCTGGCTTCTGCCCCCATAAACCTCTTGTTCACAAAGTATACTGGCCGCTGTGCGCGGTTGTCTTCTCTCACCAAAGCGGCGCTTAGAGCATGAGATGACACGGCAAGGTATAGGTATAGCTCTTCGCCTTCGTTTGGAGTTGAGAGTACTGGTGGTCTCTGGAGGTGTTCGATTAGGTTGAGGAAGGCTGTTAAGCATTCGTCAGTCCGTTCGAACTTTCCTTTGTCTTTCTTTAGAGCTTCGAAGAAAGGGATGCACTTGTCAGTCGCGTTAGAGATGAATCTTCTTAGGGCGGCCGCTTTCCCATTTAGGCTTTGCATTTCTCTTCGAGTGGAAGGTATCCTGATATCTCTCAGAGCTCGGAATTGTTCGGGGTTTGCTTCAATCCCCCTGGCATGGACGATGAATCCCAAGAACTTTCCTGATGATACTCCGAATGAGCACTTTAGAGTATTCAGCTTCATTCCATATTGGCGAAAACTTGAAACATCTCGCCCAGGTGGCTTACGTGATCGTTGGATCTCCTCGATTTTGTTAGCATGTCATCCACATAAACCTCCATAGTTCATCCTATCAGTTCTGCAAACATCTTGTTGACGAGGTGCTGATAGGTAGCTCCGGCGTTTTTAAGTCCAAAAGGCATTACTCTATAGCAGTACAATCCCCGGTCAGTGATGAAACTAGTGTGGTCTTGATCGGGGACATGCATAGGAATTTGGTTATATCCTGAGTATGCATCCATAAAAGATAAGAGTTCGTGCCCGGCTGTGCTGTCCACCAGCTGATCGATTCGGGAGAGTGGGAAGCAATCCTTCGGGCAAGCGTCATTTAAGTTGGAGAAGTCAATGCATGTTCGCCACTTTCCATTAGCCTTTTTTACTAGTACCGGGTTAGCGATCCCCTTTGGGTAGATGGCTTCTCATATGAAGTTATTGGCAAGCAAGTTCTTTACTTCTTCATCGAGGGCTGCTGATCGTTCTGCCCTCATACTTCTCTTTTTCTGCTTTACTGGCACCTTGGTAGGATCGATGTTTAGTACATGGCATTCCACGTCTGGGGAGATTCCAGTCATGTCAGCGTGCGTCCATGCAAATAAATCCAAGTTGTGGCGGAGAAAATCAATGAGTTGATCCCTCAATTCTGCTCTTAGCCGAGATCCGATTTTCAACAGTCTACTTGAGTTGTGTTTGTCTACAGATACAAACTCCATAGCCTCTGCAGGCTCGGCGGTGGCCTCCTCCTCTTTGTCCTTGGGGTCTAATTCATTGAAAGGATCACTGGTATATCGAAGAGGAGGGGCTTTCTTTAGTTGCTATGCTTCCAAGTTTTTCATGCAGAGAGTAGTCTCTGCATTCTTCCCTTTATCCTTCCTGCGATTATTGCGAAGTTCAGTTACATAGCAATCTCGAGCGGCGTCTTGATCTCCCTCTACTTTCCTATTCCATTGTCTTTTGGAAATTTCATCTTCAGGCACCACGGGGCCAGAACAATTTGGAAGTCAGACAAGGCTGGTCTTCCTAAAAAGGCGTTGTAGGCCGAGTGGTTATCTATTAGCACAAATGTTTGTTTCCACACAATGGAGCGGGGGTGACTTCCTATTTCAACAAAGAGGTACAATTGCCCGAGGGGCATCTTCGCGCCTCCAGTGAAACCGTGTAGTGGTTTGTTGCAGGGAGACACATCCTTCATTGACAGCTTCATTCTGTCGAAAGCATGCTTGAATAGGATATTTACCGAGCTTCCAGTGTCTACTAGAATTCGAAAAACTTCGGCTGGGCCGAACCGGGCAGAGATGACCATAGGATCCATGTGAGGGTACTGCCTTCCTTCTAGGTCACGCCCATTGAATGTAATGTCATCGTTATCTTTTCGCTTCGGGTGGCGTTCTTCCATGACAGAATTAATGCAGCCTTCATTGTTTCTAAGTGACTTTCCGTATCTTTCCATCTCTGTCCAGTTCCTGTCGGTGACGTGTGGTCCTCCCGATATGGTATGGACCACTATCTACTCTTGACTGGAGCTGCTGGTTTTGCGATTTCTCCCTCCTGTTTCTGGGAGGGGTAGCCTTGGGTTCTCATTGGCAGGAGCTGGGGTCCTGTTCGACCTTTTACATAGCGTTCCAGTCTCTTCCTTCTGACGTGTTCTTCTATTAAGTCCCGGAGATGATGGCATTCATTGGTATCATGCCCATGAGATTCGTCGAAGCGGCAAAACTTTCCAGACTTGATTGCGTTATCTGATTCCTTCTTGCACGGGGGCGTCTGTATTTAACTTCATCTTGGGCGGCCAGGAAGATGTTTTCGATTGTTTCATTCAAAGGAGTGTATGTGTCAAATCTCGGTCCTGCCCGATATAGACGTTTTTCTCCCTTATTGCCCCTAGCATTGTCTCTAGAGTCATTTCTTTGAACGTCCTTTGCTACAGCGGGTCTGTCGCCATGAGCTGCCTTGGTTTGTTGCCATGTCTGTCTTTCAGTGGCAGCGTCTTCAAGTCTCATATATCTTCCGGCTTCATGGAAGAATCGGGTAAGGTAGCTGGTTTTTCTTTCGTTAATCTTCTAGCAAACTTAGTATCCGGATCCATACCACTACAGAGGGCCATTAAGATAAGTTCTCATCGACATCTTGGACTGCGGCCGCTGCAGCATTGAATCGGGTTACATATTGCTGCATTGTCTCTCCAGGCTTCTGTTTGATATTAGATAGGGAATAAGCGTCCTTGGGTTGTTCCACATGAATGTGGAACTGGCTGATAAACTTTTCTTTCAACATTTCCCATGAGCTGATGGATCCTTGGGGTAGATGGCAGAACCAGGAGGTAGGTAGATCTGCCAAGAATAGTGGAAAGCATTTGCACAATTCTCCTTCTGTGGCTCCGCTCATGAGCATATGCTGTATGTATCTCTGCAAGTGTACAACGGGGTCAGATATTCCCTTGTAAGGTTCCATTGTTGACATTTTCCATTCTCGGGGGGTGATGGCAATTTCGATATTGCGGGTGAAAGGGCTGGTTACCCTAGCGCCTATCCCTCGATCTCTTTGATCCCGTTGGACGCACTCTCTGAACAATCGCGCCATCCTTTCATCAGAATTTGGAGCAGGTAGAAATGAGTTTGGTTCTTCTCTACGAGATTGATTCCGTCCAGATGATCTGTAGGGATGGTATCGTCTATCACTCCTAATATTTTCCAGTGGCTGTCTCTGGTCTTCTAGGAGCATGCTAGGTCAGCTATAGTTGGCCCTTGCCTTGATCTTCCCCTGCTGGGTTCTGTTTCGAGCACTTCCTCGGGTCCAACATCGGGCTAGACTCTAGCTCGACCCCGTTCATTGGTGTTTCCATGGCTAGGTAGCATGACAGGCTCAGCTACAGCCGCCCCTCGCCTGGTACCTCCCCCGCTGGGTTCGGTTCCAAGCGTTTCCTCGAGTCGGAGTTCGGGCTGAGTTCGGGCTCGGCTCCTACCATTGTTGTTTCTGTTGTTAGCTTCTTCGAAGAAGAAAGATCTTTGTCGCCTCCGAGATCCTCCAGCCTGGGACTCATCCCATGATTCAGTGTTGCGGTTGGATTCTTCAGCATCCCTTAAGCGTGACATGAGTCGGTTCACCAAGACCTCTTGTTGGGATGTGAAGCGATCAGTCACTTCTGCCACAACCTGTATAGATCTGCCCTAGTAGCTGCCGGCTGTTGCGTGGCAGGGGCTGTCGGATTTGCCTGATTTTCATTTGGTACTGCTATTGGAACGGGATGATTCTCTTGATCTGGGATTACTGGATCTGGAAAACTGCTAGTTGTGACGTTCTTTCCTTTGTTAACATCTTTCTTCTGCCTAGGAGGCATGTTTTCTGAGCAATGAGCGATGCTGTTAGGAAGAAGGTTAAGTGGAAGAAGCTGAAGCTTCGAGCTCCCGTTCTAAGTAAAAGCACCAAAAATGTTTGCACGAAAAATGGGCAAACACCTCCAAGTCGTACGAATTAGTCGATTTTATGTTGTTCTTAGTGATTTGGGTGATTCATGCAAATATGTAAAAAGGAGGGACTAAACTGTAAAAGACACATAGATTTATAGTGGTTTAGCCAGTATGTGCCTACATCCACTTTATATGTTATTCTCTTTCACTGTTCAGATTACAAGTAAAAAGCTTTTATCACAAGTGTATGAAAGTTGTTTGAAAGTTCTATCCGTGCTTGAGCTCTCAAAAAAGTCCCCCATTGTTGTACCCCTACCCCTCTATTTATAGAGTGAGGCTGGGGGTAGGGGTCTTGGATATATATAGCTGCTGGTGGGCCTGGGCTGACGTGATCCGGCCTGGCAATGTTGGTTCGGTAATGTTTCGGTCCGGTGGTGAGTAGAGCATGGATCGGTCCGGTGATGTCTTGGTTCGGTAGTGTCATCCTCGCTTTGGTTCGGTGGTGCCTTCCTCACTTTGGTCCGGTGGTGCCTTCCTCACTTTGGTCCGGTGGTGCCTTCCTCACTTTGGTCCGGTGGTGCCTTCTTCTCTTTGGTTCGGTGGTGTCTTCTTTGTTTCGATTCGGTAGCATTGGTCCGGTGGCCCTGGTCCGGTGGAAACACACCCAACACCGAATATGTCATCCCTTCGTCGTTACCGACCTTTAACCGAGTGCTCGTTTCCATACACCACATTAATTTACATCCTGAACGTCATAGCAGGAAATAATATATCTAGAAGAGGATGATCATACCCTACTTGGGAATGACCCACTTAGCCTTGCTGCATCTAATCCTGTTTCGGTCATTTCCGGTTTGAGGAGGCTTGAGGTAACGATTACCTTTTCACGTAGTACATGTCATATCTTTGAATGCCATAATGCCATTTTCGTTAACTACTAACTACCTTCCACAAAAATACAACCCTTGAGCTCGTACGTCTGAAAGAGGGTGTTAAACTAAGAGAAGTTGCCTTCTCTGCCACCACTGATGTACGTTTGTAAAAACCAATGTACGTAATCTTTAGAAATGCAATGTCAGACAAACATCTATACAAGTTGTCCAGGAATAGGATAAACCTAAGACACTCTCCTACTACCACCAGTAGTGAGTAGTCCTTGCAATCCGAAAAATCTCCATAACGAGGAGACCGCTGCTATATATAACTCCACAACGGAAGCCACCCAGAGAAAGTCAACAAGCAGTCCTCACACTATAAAGATCCACGGTCTTCAATAATCATCATCTTCAACGTGTCTTCACATTCGAATGTATTCATTGGTTCGAAGTGGTTTTCGGATAGGAATTACCCAAATTCGTCCCCGGTTCCTTCGAAGCCAATTATCGATTTAAAAGATGTTAAGTTCATATGTGGATATCAATCATCAATCAATTACTTCATCTTTTATAAAATATCTTTCTTAGATATACTCTTTTCAATTTATTCCATTTTATTTTCAAATGTATATAGAATCATTAAGCCTCATTTATCAAATCATTTGGTTTATTTAAACCTTTCTTAAATCCTGGAATAATTCCAAATCAGTTTCTCTTTTACTTAGGAAAACCTTTCCAAATCATTTAATAAATCTTAATCAAAGATTTCTTATATTCAAGTTACAACTCTGAACTTAGGGAAAATATTCCCATATCATTTATTAAATCTTAATAAAGATTTCTTTCTTAACTTTTAACCTAGGAAAAATATTCCCTTCTTATATTATCACTTTCCAAAACATCTATTTAATTTAAAGGATTATTCATTGTCCAAAATTGCAAATATAATTCTTTTAATAAAATTTCACATTTAAATTATCAATTTAAATTGATTTAAGATTTACAAAACAGTGTTTATAAATTACATTTATAATTTATAAACTTCCATGTACAAAATTTCTTTACCAAAAAAATTCCATTTGTGTCTCGTTTATAAGTCAAATCCAATTATAATTTAATTACTTATAAAATTCTTATTTACAAATTCATTCCTTTCAAATCATATTATTTATAAAATCCATTATAAATTCTTTTCTACATTTCAATCGCAAACCCATGTGCTGATTACAATCCCATTTCTAATATTCATAAAACACTTTTATAATTCCATTACATTTGTTTATAAAATATCAATTTTATAAATCTTGCATATAGACAATTTATAATAAACTTAAAGAATTTATTTCTTTTCTTTTATCTTAGAAATACTTAATTATGATCTTTTAGAGCATCTGGGCTTTCCTTTCGATATGTTCCACCCCTTGCCTAAGAAAAGAAAACATAGGTCAGGTAAGTTCAGAGCACTGGTTGCTCCATCCCTAACCTTAATTAAACACCTTATTTTATCTTCCCAGATCTCACAGGTAGGACAAATGTACTAGTCTTTACCGCATTACTCAGTTTGTAATTATATTCAATCTTCTTCACTTATTATTTAAGTGGTATAAACAATTCCTCTTACCCATTATTCAAAATCTCATTAAAATTTCCAATTCATCTTTAAATGACTTAATTATTCTTTTGAAATCATTCGCAAATTATATAGGAAAGAATTGTTATGTTTAAAACTGCATTTCAAAAGTTATTTCAAACTGCTGCGAAAAGTGTTGCAAATAGAGTTTTAAAAAGAAATATTCTTTGAAATGACTTCTATATCATTTAGATATCCATATTTTCAACTTAAATATCTTTTAAAAGATTTTTAAAAGATTTTTAAAATTTATTTCATATTTTTAAAATATTTAAAATATCAGTTTTAAACTTTGGTCACTTTACTGCAAAAGCGCGATTTTTCTAGAAAATGATTTGGACATATTTTAAAATATATAAGATGAAATATTGATTTTATTTTTTATTTATTTAAACATATTTAAATGTTTGTAAAACATTTCTAGCTCATTTTAAAACTATTTCCAAATGGTTTAAGCATTCTATATACACCATTTCATTTCAATAGGAAAGTGATTTTTTTTGTGCTTATTGACGTGTATCAACGTGACTTGGTAAAACAATTTTAACAAACATTCTTGATGATCAAAGCATATATAAGCATCCATAGCAATAATAACACATCATCAAACATGTGTATGTATAAATAGAGATGCTAAATGGAGTTTCTCACCATAAACCAAAGCGGTTAACTTCCTACCAACATTCTAATCAACAACACTTCACTAATTAATTCCTACTCTATTAAGAACTAGCAAAAAGCACTCTATTTCTTCCAATAGATTGGCTGAGGCTTAAGATGGAGGTTGGCCGATAATATAGAGAAGAAGCGGTAGAGCTTTCAACTTGAATTCTCAAAATTAGACCCGAAAAATAGGTCATCTTCTCTCTTGTTTTTGACTCTCTAACTCTCAAAATTTGATAAACTTGTATATTGAAAAATTGTTGCAAATTCTTTTCTCTTGAATTTTGAAAAAAGAATCACATGATTTTGATTAGTTTTGAGGAAGATATGATCAAAAGAAAAATATCTATTCTTGGATTCATAAATATAAATTCCGAAAACGCACTTCAAAGAATTGAGTTTCAGGTGTAGCAAGCCTCAAAAATGGAAAAAATGATCAACATAAAAGTTGTATCAACTGGAATTTATATGGTTTGAAAAAATGAATTTCTTGATTGAGATCAGTTATGATCTAGTTATGATAAAAAAAGTGCCTATTCTCTGGTTTAAAAACTGGGCTAGAAAATGCACTGGAAAGAAATGGGTTTTTGACATGGTTAACTTTAGAATGAGGCAAATTGGATAACATAAAAGTTATTGCCACAAAAAAATACATGATTTAAAAAAAAGAATTTTGTATTTTGGTTCTGGTTTAAAGAAGTTATGGCCGAGAGAAGAAGAAGTAAAATATGAAGAAAAAATGAGTTTGATTTGAAGAGGATGAACATTTATTTCTTTTGAATATTTTGTAAATATTTTGACATTATCTCTTTCTAATTTGTTTCTATGGCTTGAAATCCATTAAAGAGAAGAGGAAGAAGATGAAAAAGTTTGAGAAAAGAAGAAGAAGAAATGTGAATGAAAGTGAAGAAGGAGGTCGATATTTGTAGAAATAGAAAGAAGTGGTAATTTACCAAAATAACCTCTTACCAAATTACCAAACAAACCTTACTTCAACCTAAAGAAAGCTCCACATTTTAAAAACTTAACATCATCCTTTCATTTCTTACTTTATATCTTAATCCCTTAAGAACTATGCTAAGAAAAATTATAATTATGTTGGTTTTGATGTGACATTGATTTGATTTTATTACTTTTGTTAATTTTTACTTACTTTTACTAATGAATTTTAGAAGTTTTATAATTTTTATTTAGTGAAAGTAAACATGCTTGGTTATTAAAATGTGTAATATATATGTTAAAACATGTTAACAAAGGTGCGACAACGTTGCGACAACTTTTAATCGACAAAAGGTTGATTTTCGACAAAACATTTTACGGTCACATTTGGCCGTTTTTGTTAAACTATTTATCTATGTAAACCAAACTTCAAAATAATTTTTTATTATCTTTAAATAATTAAAACAAGCATATTTAACTTATAAAATAGTATAAAATGATATCCAAATCTATTTTTAAAAATATGACATCGATTTATCGGTATGCGACGAAATTTGTCAATTTTTATAAAACAAGTTCCATATATTTTTCAAACCATTATATATTAAATTACTATTATTATCAAATGAGTTTGATATCAAATATATATATATATATATATATATATATTTGAAAGGAATTATTTATCCTTTAAACAAATTTCTCGAATATTTATCCTACTTTATTGAAATTCGATTTTTGTCAATTCTACAATGGAAATTCAAAATCTTTATTCAATATAAAAAATAAGTTTACATTATTATTTATCATATAAAACTTGATTGTTTAAGTTTGAAATTTCTATATTTGAATATTTAAATAAATTAAATATTCCATTTTCAAAGTGGCAAGTTTATTGATCGTTGCAAAAACTTTGTTCAAACATGTAAAGACCCGTAAAATTTTAAATATTAAGTTGGTTATTTTAATTAAAATTGAGTAATTAAATTTAGAAGGAAACAAAAATTTTGTGATTTATACTGAAGCAAACTTAAAAAAAGTAATGTAAATGGTAATCACGTAAGACTTTGTGATTTAATATTTGGAGAAAAAAAATTGGGTAACTTATTAATGAAATAATAAGTAAATTAAAACGTAACAATGCGAATTATGGTTAATAATTAATAGGTTGAATGAAATGACAATTAATGAGTTTATTTAAATTTGTAAAGTAATAATGGAATTATTGTATTTATGTGTGAATGTAAATTTAAAATAGAAACGTAGATTTATTATAAGGTATTAATTGATGTAATAGAAAGCATGAGACCAACAGGTAAATTCAATTCATTGAGGATATTAATTGTAATTGGATGTAAGCTAATGAATAATTAATTTAGCGCAACCCTAATTAATTGAAATAAATGTAAGGTCATAATTTGGTGTATTCAGTAAATTTGGAAAATAAATTTAAGTAAATGTAATAAAGTATTTGGAATGTATATTGTTTCCATAGGATAATATAAAGAAATGAAAACTTGCGACCTCAGTTTGGAATAATGACCAAAATAAGTGAAATAGTGTTAATGTAAGTATTTGAAATTAATGAAATAATACAGTGTTAATGACAATTAATTAAAATATGTGTATATATGGAATTTTAACCTGTGATTGTTAAGTAATAAACTTATAAATGCAAGTAAAGGAAAATAGGTAACAATATATATATGTTATTTATTTTATTTAGTATGTTAAGTAAAATTTGGAAATCAAATTGCAATTAAGGGAAATTTTGTAGTACGTTTATTGTAAATTAATTTTAATAAATGTCACATTTATGTGAGGAGTAATACAATATTTGGAAGTTGTTAATTTAGAGGATATTAAGAATTAGGAATTGAATTTTGAATCAATTGCAATAAAAATAAAGAAAATTTTACATTAATGTTAACTAAGGAAATTATTAATAAATTGAATGAAATTCAAATCAGTGGAAATAATGTAGATGTATACTTAGCGACAAATTGAATATATGAAAACAAAATGTAAACATTGAATTAAATTAAGGAATTTAAATTATAATAAATGGTCATTGAATAAAAATCAATGTTCTATAAGTAATTATAATGTTTGTTGTTGATAATAAACGTTGCTTTAATGGTAAAGAATAAAACAATGGAAGTGCGAATGGATAAATTTCATAGAAACTAAGTATGTATAAGTAATAAATTGGTATAAAAATGGAATATAGGTAAATTCATTAATTAGCTTTAACCCTTAATTAATGTGTAAAATTGATAGAAGTACACATTTAGAAATGTAATATTTATTCTAATTAAGATGTAAATATGCGTATATTAGTGCAATAAGTAATAAATTTCATTTAAAGGTAATTTAATATTATCTTAATGTAAATTGAGATAATATTTGAAATTAACGTTAATTCCATTCATAATATAACAATTACAAAAAAAATTACCTAATTAATTGGTAAATGAATTTAGTATAAATGAAATTTAATTTATTATGCTAATTGAAATGAAGATGAAATTTGAATATATTAATGGAATGAAATGTGTGACAAGGGTTAACTGTATTATAGAGTAATGATAGACTCAATTAAAGGGTTGGAATTGAACATAGTCAGTTTAATTTGAAACTTATTAAAATAAATTAGATTCAATTTATAATAAAGGGATTATTTTAAGTAATTGAAATAAATACTATAATTGGTGAATTAATTTACTTCAGATCAATATGGGAATTGGTTTTAAAGAATTATGAATCACTAAAGTAATACAAGATGATAAAATTTATGAATTATAGAATTTGAATTGAAATAGTGATTTAATTTATTTAATATTAGTTTATTTAATTAGTGTAAAAATAGCCATTTTGGCCACTGACTTGGATTTCGATGAAACCAGTTTCATCGAATCCAAAACGTTGAATTATTATAGGATTTCAAGTTTCGTAGCGATCGGGCTTGTCGTTTGATCGTACGGACTCGAAACACCTTGAGATAAATGAAATTGAAATCAATTGAAAAATATTGATTTTAGCATAACTTCTTCATACGATGGGATTTGGACATGAAACCTATTCCATCGCGTTTAAAATATCTTAAAACATCTATTTTGATATATGGGTTGACCCACTTTCGTTCCGAAGTCGAAACGTGCTTTTCGGGCCATATATTGTCCAGCGCGTGCATCCATTTGATCCGGTCCATTCTTTTTCAACATTGTCTATAAATCCCCTGTTGTAAACCCTAGCAGCCTCTATTCCTCATTTCTATACATATAGAAACTTCTGTGCTCCTCTTCCTCAATGGCTGTAAACCCTAATTTATCCAATTCAAATTTCAATTCAAAAATCAACTTTAAAAAAAATTCAAACTCCTCAGAAAAATTTGGAAAAAATATATGACCAATATCTCAATGTTACGAATCTACGTCTGCTGTTCGTTGTTCGAGACAGCGACCGGATTGATCAGAAATCTCGGTCAAAGCTCCAAATTCGTGGATCCTAGGAGTCAAATTAGGGATTTCTGATTTTGTCGTTAATAGGCGAAATCGATTTGTGGGTATTGGTGAGTCCGATGAATGGAGTCATTTGAAGGTGGTCGGAGGTCGCATAGTGGGCTGTGGCAGCCAAAATTTTCGTTTTAGGGTTCGAAACCCTTGGGTTTAGGCGTCGGCGGTCGATGACGTGGGGCGATCGCATGGGGCAGGGGAGAAGCGACCGAGTGTGACGAGCTCGTTGACGATGGTGGTGCGGCGTACTGTGGCCGGAGGAGTGAGGAAACGACGGTCAACGGTGGTTCGTGCGTGCTGTGTCTAGGCTGGAACGAACAGAATTAGCGTGCGTGCGTGATGACGTGTAGGTGACTATACGTCTTATTTTATTTTATATTATAAATTTCTAGTTTTAAATTCGTATTATCTTCAAATTGTTATAACTTCTACATACGTGATCCAATTCACGCGCGGTTTTCTCCCTAGGTTCGTATTGGAATTCTGAACATTTGGCGATGATTTGGACGGATTCAGAGACTGTTCAATTTTTGGGTTTAAATTGGATTTAAATTCAATTTAAATTCAAAAGCTGAGTGTTTTAAACCACTCAAAACTTCTAAAATTTCTTATGTTTGTTAAATTTAATTGTGTTGTGATTATGCATCTATTTATGACTGTTTCGGATATTTTTAATCATCATCTCACTTAATTGCATTTATTTAAATTAAATCATTATTTAATTTATTATTGAATATAACTGCCAATTAATTGCCTGTTATATATTATCAGTTATATATTGATATTGATTGAATGTTTGGATGGTGATTGTGATGGATGTATGATTTTATGATGGATGAATGGATGTTTTATTTATATCATCATAATCTACAAGTTGTTATGCATTTATTTTGATTCGGGATTGCGTTTGAAATGATATACAACCGCATTTTATTTTTAAATTGCGGATTGAAATGATAAATATCCATATCACTTGACCATAGGACATAAAGTTATATACAGGTACCGCGGTATATATATAAAATTATTTTTGAAATGTTTTTCTATGGTTTTGGAAAGAATACGGTTTAATAAATATTAAATTTTGATGTTATATAAATATTATTTTATATACATATATATTGTTAAATTCTTGAATTTAAGCTATGTATAAAATTGATTAATAAAAATGAGTTAAATAATAAAGTTTGATTTCTTTTATATAAAATGGTTAAGTATCTATTTAAATTCTATTGTATATAGAGTTTATAATGACTCAAATAAAATTAGGGTTGGAAGATAAATGTGAATTTGATTTGAATTAAAGTATTAAGAATTATCCACGAATAAAATTGACTTAAAATTTAAATAAATTTGAGATTTTAAAAGGTATGATTTTATAACTTGATTTTGGTTTAGACGATTTAAATGAATATCAAGTCAATTTAAATGAATATTTTCAAGTTAAATTAAATTGGAAGTATATCCTATTATTTGAAGTGTAAAGGTTTTATTTAAACGATACTTGATTTATTAAGTATACATTTCAAATCTTAATAATAGTAATTGAATTTAATATATATGAAATTATCAAAGAATTCATTTTGAAATGGTGGAATATTTTAAGCTTTGAAATATAGGGAAATTGAAATGTTTTATTTGGGATTTAAATCTATAATTGGAATTGATTGGTGAAGGTGAAGAAAACTATTATATTATATAAAGTAATTTATATTCAAACCATTTAAGTGGTGTGGTTATATTTCAAAGTTATGTAATTCCAAGTTTTATGTTTTGAAAGGCTATATTTCAAGCGTTTGGTTTAGAAATATTATAACTATGAAAATTTATGGTTTTAGAAAAGGATATATTTGAAATGATATCATATTGATTTGGTTTTAAAAGAGGAAATGATAACGTATTCATATGGATTTGAAATGGATATTATATTTTGGTTTTAAAAGCATAAACTATTTCAAAAAAACCGCGGTGTTATAATAACGTTTGGTTGTTAAAGAGACCGAGATCGGAAGTTGTCATACTCTTTGCCAACTCCGAAAACCACTTTAACAACCGTCTACGCGGTGGAGATTCCAGAATGAAGTAGGATGGCGGCGACATTTCCTTTGAGGTAAATACGTGGACCCAACTCCCGTGAGTTGGCATAAGGTGGCCAAAACAGGAGCGATCGACGGGTTAATGAGGTAGCACCTTTGATCGGACACATCCCTTCGATATTATACTTTGACTTTTGGATTGATTCGGTGGCCACTTTTGATTTTTTTTATTTGGGGGTGTGGCTCGAGGTGGGCGGTAGTTGCGCGCTTCGCGTTACCACCGACCCGGAAGTGTAATTTGTATATCTACCCTAGCATTGCCTAGTTGTGCCGTGTCACCTATCCTATCGCGCCTTGTACGAGTTTGGTTTTCTCCCGTAGCCCATGGAGTATTTAGGGTAGTCTCCTGATCTGGAGATGCGCTGATACTGGATGGACTATTGAGACTATTACGTGTTAAGGGCCATATGGGTAATCCCTTAATGCTAAGAAAAAAAGTAAGTTTATTTTACTATTAGACATTATTATAATAGCGAAATACTACTACATAGTAAATAGTTTAACGGATCCTTAGGAGATGTGAATCCCGAGCATCTCTTAAGTTACTACACTCATATTTATTTCTGTTAATTTAACTCACATAAGATATTTTAGTTCTGACTCGAGTGTTTTGTCTTTTTCAATTCGCTCGGGTCAGCTCGAGCATTTCAGGATCCGAAGAATTTAGCTCTGGAGGACGAGGACAAAGATTTATATTACTATTATCTACTATATTATTCCACTACACCATTTTATTCCGCTGCATTGTTATTATCCTTTGGTATGTGAACTCTGATATTTATTGTATAAGAAAATCAAATATTTTATAAAACAGCTTCATGAACTGTATATTTGATTATTATATTTTATCGTTCCGCTGCAAGATTCTGTTTTGTTTTATTTCTTCTTTCCTTTTTATTATTTACCCCCATAACAATCCGTCATTCTGTATGATTTAAGTCTGACGTGTGCGGTTTGTCGTCGATTTAAACCGTGCAAAAAGGCGGGATGTTACATCTGGTATCAGAGCCAGGTTTAGCGATAAACCTTAGCTTTGTTGGGTCTGACTCTTTACTAATAGGGTAATAATACCCTATGGTGAGTCGCTGAGTGTATATATATGAGAAAGCGTATTTGTTAGTGTTATAAAACGGTTTTAATATTGTGTTAATCTGTTCCGTTTTGTATTTATAAATTCTGGTTGGTGCATGGGACGCTATGACATCAATAGAGATTTCTAAACACTTAATAGGACAGACTGACATAATATTTTTTTAATATAGGTGAATGAAATAATTTTGCCTATTATATTTTCTATATATATAAAATAAATTTTTATAAATGATATATATTTTTGGTTGCATTATATTTTGTGTTAGGTAATAAAAATTTAAATAATAGGTGAAATGAGATAGAAAATAAAATCAATGAAAATTTGGAACTTAAGTCCAGGATTTTGAAAATTGCTTTCAAAGGATTTTGAAATATAATAATATTTAGAAGTATTTTCTGATATAAATATTTCAATATAATTTGAAAGTATTGCTTTAAACAAATTTGAAGAGGAATAAGCTCTGTACTTCCCTCTCTGTCGTTGGAAAATAAGTTCGGTGACGGCAGCCGCACCATCGACATTCATTTTCGAGTTTCATAGTGGGAATGCCACTGTAGTAGTTTTACTGCAAATTTATTTTGATAAACAAATATAAATTTTAAATTGTTTTAAATATAAATACGTTTATCTATTATTTTAAAATGATTCGAGATTTAACCCGGTATTTAGTTTTTAAGTTTCCATTAATTAATAGTTTCAATTAGTGTAGTAAAATGGAATATAACTAATTTATAAATTGGAATCTTTAATTAAAATAAGTGATTTAATGCTAAGTTAAAATGAGATTAAAAGAAAGTAAAATTGTAATCTTATAAAATGAAAGATATAATTATTGAACCATTAATTTATTAAAAGAAATAAGATAAACTTGTATGATTTTAATTACATTCTTAAAGGCATATATATAACTTACCAGAAGATGTAAAAAGTTGAAATGTTAATAAGAAAACGTAATGGATATTTTACAATTAAAGCTTTTGAAATAGGAAGGTTCAATGAAATTCTTTAATAAATAGGAATTTGGTATTGTAGTTGTTATAAACGTAAGTATAATTGAAATACTACTAATTGAATATAATGGAAGGCATGTATTGTAAGTAAGAAATTTTAAACTTAAGTAAGTAAGTTGAAGTTATTTCTAAATAAAATGGTAAGAAATAAATGTAAAATAGAAAGATAAATCATTATATGAAAGAAAAGAAATCAAACAACTAATGTCTGAAATGAAATTAATAATAAGTAAACTAAATCTGTTGTTTGAAATTGTTGTTTGTTTTGGTTTATGGTTGTTTGGTTGAGGATACTTTAAAATTGTTTGGATGAATAAATAATCTATTTTGTTTCATCTAAGACTGTTGAGTAAATAATGCACTTGATAGTTTATTTTTCATTCTGTGCAATATAAAGTTTGAACCCGAACAACTATTTGTTTTGTTTGATATGAATGAAGATTGATTTGTATTGATTCTATGTGATGGTTGCATGCCTGGTTGCAAATGATTGTTGGTTGTATTGATTTGTTGTTTAAGGGTGAAACGACTTTAAATATTTCATTTTATATAGTTATTAACTCTTTTGGATTATATAAGTGAAATACAGGTTATGGAAGCAATTGCTATTGCTTTTGGTTTCATAACTAAGCGTAATTGCCCGACAAATAGGTACGTTTTCGGATTTCGGTTTTATAGCGCAATTATATTGTTCCCGTGTTGGGATATATTATTTTGGAAAATATATGTTATATATTGTTATATTTAATATTATATTTTCTCCCAAGCCTCTTAGTACAAAGGAGACTCTGCCGAAATTTTCTGGAAATTTTGGACTTAGAAAATTTTTGAAAATATTTTTCAAAACTTTATTACTTTAAGTATAAAATGATATAATGGTTATAAATTAGTATATTTATTTAAATTAATTTATTTTTTAAATTTATTTGTTTACAAAGGTAATATTTTTGAATAAGATGTATTGTTTACTCAATTCTTTCTTTTCCCTTCTTTTTCCTTTTCGAGGACGAAAAGTTTTGAGTGGGGGAGAGTGTAACGACCCGTAAAATTTTAAATATTAAGTTGGTTATTTTAATTAAAATTGAGTAATTAAATTTAGAAGGAAACAAAATTTTTGTAATGTATAATGAAGCAAACGTTAAAAAAAGTAATGTAAATGGTAAATCACTTAAGACTTTGTGATTTAATATTTAGAGAAAAAGATTGGGTAACTTATTAATGAAATAATAAGTGAATTAAAATGTAAAAATGCTAATTATGGTTAATAATTAATAGCTTGAATGAAATGACAATTAATGAATTTATTTAAATTTGTAAAGTTAAAATGGAATTATTGTATTTATGTGTGAATGTAAATTTAAAATAGAAAGATAGATTTATTATAAGGTATTAATTGTTGTAATAGAAAGCATGAGACCAAGAGGTAAATTCATTGAGGATATTAATTATAATTGGATGTAAGCTAATAAATAATTAATTTAGCGCAACCCTAATTAATTGAAATAAATGTAAGGTCATAATTTGGTGTATTCAGTAAATTTGGAAAATAAATTTCAGTAAATGTAATGAAGTATTTGGAATGTATATTGTTTCCATAGGATAATATAAAGAAATGAAAACTTGCGATCTATGTTTGGAATAATGACCAAAATAAGTGAAATAGTGTTAATGTAAATATTTGAAATTAATGAAATAATATATTGTTAATAACAATTAATTAAAATTTGTATATATATGGAATTTTAACCTGTGATTGTTAAGTAATAAACTTATAAATGCAAGTAAAGGAAAATAGGCAACAATCTATATATGTTATTTATTTTATTTAGTAGGTTGAGTAAAATTTGGAAATCAAATTGCAATCAATGGAAATTTAGTAGTACGTTTATTGGAAATTAATTTTAATAAATTTCACATTTATGTGAGGAGTAATACAATGTTTGGAAGTTGTTAATTTAGAGGATATTAAGAATTAGGAATTGAATTTTTAATCAATTACAATAAAAATAAAGAAAATGTTACGTTAATGTTAACTAAGGAAATTATTAATAAATTGAATGAAATTCAAATCATTGGAAATAATGTAGATGTATACTTAGCGACAAATTGAATATATGAAAACAAAATGTAAACATTGAATTAAATTAAGGAATTTAAATTATAATAAATGATCATTGAATAAAAATCAATGTTCTGTAAGTAACTACAATGTTTGTTGTTGATAATAAACGCTACTTTAATGGTAATGAATAAAACAACGGAAGTGTGAATGGATAAATTTCATAGAAACTAAGGTATGTATAAGTAATAAATTGGTATAAGAATGGAATATAGGTAAATTCATTAATTAGCTTTAACCCTTAATTAATGTGTATAGTTGATAGAAGTACACATTTAGAAATGTAATATTTATTCTAATTAAGATGTAAATAGGCGTATATCAGTGCAATAAGAAATAAATTTCATTAAAGGTAATTTAATATTATCTTAATGTAAATTGAGATAATATTTGAAATTAACGTTAATTCCATTCATAATATAACAATTATAAATTTTTTTTACCTAATTAATTGGTAAATGAATTTAGTATAAATGAAATTTAATTTATTACGCTAATTGATATGAAGATGAAATTTGAATATATTAATGGAATGAAATGTGTTACAAGTGTTAACTGTGTTATTGGGTAATGATAGACTTAATCAAAGGGTTGGAATTGAATATAATCAGTTTAATTTGAAACTTATTAAAATAAATTGGATTCAATTTATAATAAAGGGGTTATTTTAAGTAATTGAAATAAATACTATAATTGGTGAATCAATTTACTTCAAATTGATATGGGAATTGGTTTTAAAGAATTATAAATCACTAAAGTAACACAAGATGATAAAATTTATGAATTATAGAATTTGAATTGAAATAGTGATTTAATTTATTTAATATTAATTTATTTAATTAGTGTAAAAATAGCCATTTTGGCCGCTGACTCGGATTTCGGCAAAACCAGTTTCATCGGATCCGAAACGGTGAATTATTGTAGGATTTCAAGTTTCATAGCGATCGGGCTTGTCGTTTGATCGTACAGACTCGAAACGCCTTGAGATAAATGAAATTGAAATCATTTGAAATCAATTTGAAAAATATTAATTTTAGCATAACTTCTTCATACGACGGAATTTGGATGTGAAACCCGTTCCATCGCGTTTAAAATATTTTAAAACATCTATTTTTATATATGGGTTGACCTAATTTCGTTCCAGAGTCGAAACGAGCTTTTCGGGCCATATATCGTCCAACGCGTACATCCATTTGATCCGGTCCATTCCTTTTCAACCTTGTCTATAAATACCCTGTTATAAATCTTAGCAGCCTCTATTACTTATTTCTATATGTACAGAAACTTCTATGCTTCTCTTCCTTAATGGTTGTAAACCCTAATTTATCCAACTCAAATTTCAATTTAAAAATCAACTTCAAAAAAAATTCAAACTCCTCAGAAAAATTTGAAAATATATATCGAAGATCTCAATGTTACAAATCTACATCTGCTGTTTTTTTCCGAGACAGTGACCGGATTGATCAGAAATCTCGGTCAAAGCTCGAAATTCGTGGATCCTAGGAGTCAAATTAGGGGTTTCTGATTTCGTCGTTAATAGGCGAAATTGATTTATGGGTATTAGTCAGTGCTATGCATGGAGTCGTTTAAAGGTGGTCGAAGGTCGCGTAGTGGGCTGTGGCGGCCAGAATTTTTGTTTTAGGGTTCGAAACCCTTGGATTTAGGCGGCGGCGGTTGATGACGTGGGGCGATCGCATGGGGCAGGGGAGAAGCGGCCGAGTGTGACGAGCTCGTTGACGATGGTGGCGCGGCGTACTGTGGCCGGAGGAGTGAGGAAACAATGGTCAACGGTGGTTCGTGCGCGCTGTGTCTCGGCTGGAACGAAAAGGAGTAGCGTGCGTGCGTGTTGATGTGTAGGTGACTGTACATCTTATTTTATTTTATTTTATAAATTTCTAATTTTAAATTCGTATTATCTTCAAATTGTTATAACTTCTACATACGTGATCCAATTCACGCATGGTTTTCTCCGCTAGGTTCGTATTGGAATTCTGAACATTTTGGCGCTAGTTTGGACGGATTCAGAGACTGTTCAATTTATGGGTTCAAATTGGATTTAAATTCAATTTAAATTAAAAAGGTGAGTGTTTTAACTCACTCACAACTTCTAAAATTTCTTATGTTTGTTAAATTTAATTTTGTTGTGATTATGCATCTATTTATGATTGTTTCAGATATTTCTAATCATCATCTCAGTTAATTGCATTTATTTAAATTAAATCGTTATTTAATTTATTATTGAATATAACTACCAATTAATTGCCTGTTATATATTATCAGTTATATATTGATATTGATTGATTGTTTGGATGATGATTGTGATGGATGTATGATTTTATGATGGATGAATGGACGTTTTATTTATATCATCATAATCTGCAAGTTGTTATACATTTATTTTGATTCGGGATTAAGGTATGAAATGATATACAACCGCATTTTATTTTTAAATTGTGGATTGAAATGATAAATATCCGTATCACTTGACCATAAGATAGAAAATTATATACAGGCACCGCGGTATATATATAAAATTAGTTTTGAAATGATTTTCTATGGTTTTGGAAAGAATACGGTTTAATAAATATTAAATTTTGATGTTATATAAATATTATTTTATATATATATGGTTAAATTCTTGAATTTAAGCTATGTATAAAATTGATTAATAAAAATGAGTTAAATAATAAAGTTTGATTTCTTTTATATAAAATGGTTAAGTATCTATTTAAATTCTATTGTATATAGAGTTTATAATGACTCAAATAAAATTAGGGTTGGAAGATAAATGTGAATTTGATTTGAATTAAAGTATTAAGAATTATCCTCGAATAAAATTGACTTAAAATTTAAATAAATTTGAGATTTTAAAAGGTATGATTTTATAACTTGATTTTGGTTTAGAGGATTTAAATGAATATCAAGTTGATTTAAATGAATATTTTTAAGTTAAATTAAATTAGAAGTATATCCTGTTATCTAAAGTGTAAAGGTTTTATGTAAGCGATACTTGATTTATTAAGTAAGCATTTCAAATCTTAATAGTAGTAATTGAATTTAATATATATGAAATTATCAAAGAATTCATTTTGAAATGGTGGAATATTTAAAGCTATGAAATATGGGGAAATTGAAATGTTTTATTTGGGATTTAAATCTATAATTGGAATTGATTGGTGAAGGTGAAGAAAACTATTCTATTATATAAAGTAATTTATATTCAAACCATTTAAGTGGTGTAGTTATATTTCAAAGTTATGTAATTCCAAGTTTTATGTTTTGAAAGGCTATATTTCAAGCGTTTGGTCTAGAAATATTATAACTATGAAAAGTTCTGGTTTTAGAAAAGGATGTATTTGAAATGATATCATATTGATTTGGTTTTAAAAGAGGAAATGATATCGTATTTATAAAGGATTTGAAATGGATATTATATTCTGATTTTAAAAGTATAAACTATTTCAAAAAGACCGCGGTGTTATAATAACGTTTGGTTGTTAAAGTGACCGGGATCGGAAGTTGTCATACTCTCTGCCAACTCTGAAAACCACTTTAACAACCGTGTACGCGGTGGAGATTCCAGAATGAAGTAGGATGGTGGCAGCATTTCCTTTGAGGTAAATACATGGACCCAAATCGCGTGAGTTGGCATAAGGTGGCTAAAACATGAGCGATTGACTGGTTAATGAGGTAGCACCTTTGATCGGACACATCCCTTCGATATTATACATTGACTTCTGGATTGATTCGGTGGCCACTTTTGATTTTTTAATTTGGGGGTGTGGCTCGAGGTGGGCGGTAGCTACGCGCTATGCGTTACCACCGACCCGGAAGCGTAATTGATATATCTACCTTGGTATTGCCTAGTTGTGCTGTGTCACCTACCCTATCATGCCTTGTACGAGTTTGGTTTTCTCCCGTAGCCCGTGGAGTATTTAGGGTTGTCTCCCGATCTGGAGATGCGCTGATACTGGATGGACTACTGGGACTATTACGTGTTAAGGGCTGTATGGGTAACCCCTTAATGCTAAGAAAAAAGCAAGTTTATTTTACTATTAGACATTATTATAATAGCGAAATATTACTACATAGTAAATAGTTTAACGGATCCTTAGGAGATGTGAATCCCGAGCATCTCTTAAGTTACTGCACTCATATTTATTTCGATTAATTTAACTCACATAAGATATTTTAGTTCCGACTCGAGTGTTTTGTCCTTTTCAATTTGCTCGGGTCAGCCTGAACATTTCAGGATTCGAAGACTTTATCTCTGGAGGACGAGGACGAAGATTTATATTACTATTATCTACTATATTATTCCACTACACCATTTTATTCCGCTGCATTGTTATTATCCTTTGGTATGTGAACTCTGATATTTATTGTATAAGAAAATCAAATATTTTATAAAACCGCTTCATGAACTGTATATTTGATTATTATATTTTATCGTTCCACTGTAAGTTTCCGTTTTGTTTTATTTCTTCTTTCCTTTTTCTTATTTACCCCATAACAATCCGCCCTTCTGTATGATTTAAGTCTGACATGTGTGGTTTATCGTCGATTTAAACCGTGCAAAAAGGCGGGATGTTACAAAACAATAATCTAATAGTGCAAAAGCACAAGAAAATATTTAGTGATGCAAAAAGAAGCACAACATCAACTAATGAAGATTGAAAAGGAGATTCTACAAGTGTCAGTATAGCGATGCTCACTATAATGACACTTTCGCAAACAACCAAAAAATCATACATATATTTCAATCAAACTTCAATATACATAACATAAGTATAAAAGTAAATCAACATTTGTGAGAAACCCCTTAGGGTCTCTCTATAAAAGTCCCCTACATATCACATATATGTATATGCATTTCGAAGTGTCCCGTAGTGACCTATTTGCTGTGAAGATACTTCGACTTCCATTTTTATTCCCTGCAAAATAATGGTTATTTATTTTATCTGCTTGCAAGTGGATATCAAATCAAAACAAACAATATACATAAGTATAAACAACAATTTATATTTATTATGTTGTCAATTCTTAAAACCATTCTAAAGTGAGATTAACTCATTTTTTCCAAAGCTAAACTTTAAAATGGATGCACAAACTTCTCCCTCGACCAAACAACGACCCAAAGCAACCTCTTTTCTTACTTTAAGCTTGACAAAATCCCAGGAACTCTCCTTTTGCTAACGACCCTAGAAAAAATAGGGTGCTTGGCTACAAAACTTACGACTTTAGAATGGTGATGATGAAGACAATATTATTCTAGGTTTATTTAATATTTTGGAGGAGAAAAAGAGTAAGTTTCTATGTGTTTTACTTAAGAAAGTTTATAGAGACAAGAAGGAAGAAGATGAAGAAATGAGAGTAAAGTAGAAAATGGAAGTGTAAAGGGAAAAGTGAAGGCAAGGGTGCATATTTATAGAATTTGGTAAATATGGAAATTACTTCTAATACCCTCTGCCAAAATTACCCTCCTAATCCTTGTCATTTCAACTACGTTATCATGCACATCTGTGCCATCCACATGGCCTTGAATACTTGCCATCACATCACATAAAAAGGAGCAAAAGTATTCTCTTTTAGTTACATTATTAATTGTTTTTAGAAACTCCTAACGATACCTAGGCTATTTAATTTGTTTAGTGCTGAATGAATTCCTATTTGGTATATATGTACCCAAATGTATGTATATGCAACAAATTTGCAGTAATTTTCGTCCGGTAAAAAGTCGAAAATCCGAAAAATGAATTTCAGTTACGTTTTCAAATTTTCATCATACTATTTATTTATGTAAAAAAATTTACAAAATTAGTTTACCATTATTATTTATTAATTAAAAGGAGTTTAATAATGCTATTAAATCCATTTAATTAATATTAAATTCATAATATTTAAATTTTAAGTGTTCACATTTTTTCAAGAGGTTACAGGTATGCCCTAGGTCCAATTCTATAATTTGTTTTAAATTGTTAACTTGTAATAAAATCTCATTCAAAACTAAAGTTGCTTTTATTTCTTTTATATAATTGTCATACCATGTTATGTTAACTCTAATTATTTAATTGAAGTATATTTAATAGAAATCATTGAATGATATGTTATGCGATAGTAATTACAATGTATTGTAATCATGAGAAATTTATCACATTAAAAATAACATGTTATTTTAAATATTCCCATAATATATTTTGAGACAAGACATCAATATATCAGTTGAGACCAGAGTACACAATGCTCTTCAAATGTTGGGCAGTGTATTGCCTATGGCTGTTTGGGGGAACTAAGAGGTTATGTTCTGATAGTTATTAAATTATCGTGGAATGATTCGCTTAAGAGTTTTCTGTTGGTTAATACAACTAAGGTCAAATTGAGAATCTCATAGTAACAAATTTACATACTTCTCTTGCCTTGAGAATACTTTTGAACTTCAATGTGGACACTTCACTTTTATTACAGTTAAATCGTGGCATTATGTCCATCGAACAACTATAGTTGTGTTCGAGTCGAAGCATTGGAAGTGAAACACTTTTCAATAGAGACTATAATCAAATAAAATCAAAGTCTCTGACCAAAGTAGTTCAGTTAATAATATTTGTTATTACTGAACCAAGGGCTTTAAGTTTGGATTAAACAAATTAAATGTGGATGATATTGGAATTTTGACCAAAACTAAATTCCGTATATCCTAATGTGATATGGTTTTGATGAAGGGAATCGGTGTACATAATCATTACTACCAGGTACTGCTTATAATAGTGAAACTAAATTTTACCAAAAAAATTATAAGCGATAAATTTGGCCAAACTATCACACCATTAGATAAGGTGCATATGAACGTTAATATTCGAATTTTTCGATATTAACCACTGATTAAATTTACACATTTGAGTCGCACAACCACAATATTGAATACTTCAAATTTAATTAAATTATAACTGTTAAAATAAATTATTAATATTGAGGAAATATTAATTATTAAATTTATTTTATTTATTTGAATAAGTATTTAATGAAGTGTGTATATAAAGTTATATATGTACATATCAATATATGATATAGATAAATATTTAAATTGAATTTAAATTAAATAATACCGATTGGATTTGGAAATTATTATAGGTCCATTTGGCCCATATCAAGCCAACCATAATGGGGGAAGGTTAAGTTTTGAGTGTAAAAACCTTATATGCACATATATTTTTATATAGATAAAACACATATATGCATTTAGGTCATTTTCTAAAATAAAATAAAAAGTCAAAAATGATTTTAAATAATCATAAAAATTTAAACTATAAGTTTTGTAATTAGTATACATACATACATACATGCATACATATATACATATATATACACACAGGCTTGGCACAACACCAAGGCAAACAAGACTCAAAAAATTTATTTATCGGTTTCGTTCATGAACTAAAGACGAAAGCCGACGGTGTCCTCTAGCCTATCGCGTCGCCCCACCATCAGCCACCATGTCTACTCTAGACTTCTCTTGCAGTTGTACAACCATGCCATTTCCATAGAACCACTCCTTCTCTCCTTTCGTGCACGATGATTGTAGCCCCAAATTCAATTTTGCCTTAATTTGAATTTTCGAGCTACCATCTTTGCCTTGTGTTGTGCTGCTCTGCTTCCCTTACCTTTAAGGTGCAATTGTTTTTCTCATGTTGATTCTAAATTGTAAGTTTTACATTAATTTTATTTTTTAAATATAAGTACGATAGCTGTTATGTTTTTGTTAATTGTTTTAAATTAGCTATAGCAATTTCATTCTCTTTTTTCAAGATTTAAATTATGATTTTATTTGAAAAGAATTAAATTCTGATGTGAATTAAATTATTGAGTGGAAATTTAAAAAAGGACTATATTAATGACATCAATTTCATTATTGTTAAATGAATTAATTTGTGACTGAATTAAATAAAACTGATTTGATTATTTTTGTGAGTGAATTAAATTTTTGGAAATGAACACCGTTGATTTCATTCTTTTTGTGAATGCATTAAATTAGAAAAATGAATAACATTAATTTCCTTCTTTTTTTGAATGAATTAAATTATGAGTAGTAACTAGAATTGATATGAAAATAATTAAAATGCGTGAAATGTCAATATTTTTTCAATTAATAATACCATGTTGTATCTCAATTTGAAACAGGATTCGAATATCAAATTTTGGCTATCAGAATAGAAAGAGAAAACAATGCAAAGATGAAGAACCAAAATCATTAGTAGGCTCTTGTGTAAATATATTTGAAGCAAGACAAAAGAAATCTCAAACTTTAAAATCAAGTCAAGTTGAAGAAATTAATTTTGAGCATGATGATATTGATGTCAATATCAATGAAGAGCGTACAAATGAGATGTTGAAGTAGAAATTGAAGATCAACATGTTGTAAAAGTTGTAAATAAGGATAATAGTGTTAATGTTGATGTTGATGATGAAGATGTTGGGGATGTAGCTATACCTGATATTGATAAGGATGTTTATATATATTACGATCTGGGATTATGGGGAAAAATTACCAATATGAAATGAATTATGCTAATTTAATATGGTCCCATCAAAATTTTGAAAGAAAATGATATATTCCCAAGAAACAAGATTGATGGTAGACACTTTTCTTCCAAAAATTACATCAACGACTATCCATAGAGAGAAGAGCATGAAGAAAATAGCTTGTGTATTCGGATGAGTATGATAAAGTTTATTATCTTTGTTGTAAGCTATTTAAGCATACAAAAAATTAGTTGATGAAGGAATTAATGATTGGCATTATTTAAATACTTAATTAAGAGAGCATGATTGTAATCCATTGCACAATAAAAAACTAATTAAATAGGTGGATTTGCATAGAAGGCTTCAATAAAAAGCAATAATCGATAAAGCAATGGAAGCACAAATTGATCAAGACAAACATCGTTGGAAAAAGTACTTATGTTCATAATTGGTGTTGTCAAAACACTTACTTGAAATAATTTACCATTTCGTGGATCTAGTGAGAAATTTTGTGAGAAAAATAATGGGCTTTTTTGTCAACTTATAGAATTATAGCCTAGTTTGATCCAATTATGGAAGATCACTTAGATGGGTGGTAAATAATGAAATCAATAATCATTATTTAAGTCACAAAATTCAAAATGAATTGATAAGTTTGTTAGCTAACAAGATCAAATTATCAATGCTTATAAAGATTAAAAAGAGAAGTACTTCTCTATTGTCCTTGATTGCGCTCTGGATTTAAGCCATAAGGAGCAATGTCAACTATTATAAGAAGTGTAAATGTTAATGATGCAAATGACATCAGGGTGGAAGAATATTTTCTTGGATTCGTAATGATGGACGATACATCTGGCTTAGCCTTTTTTAGAGAACTTGAAACTATTTTGGTTGAGTTTGAACTTGATATTAATGATGTGAGAGGAAAAGGGTATGACAATGGTTCAAACATGAAAGGTATAAATAGTAACTAAAGATTTTTCTTTACCTGATTTTAATTTATTGACAATAATATTAAATACTTATTGAACTTAATGTAGGTAAACATTAAGGGGTGCAAAAAGCTACTTGATATAAATCCTAGAGCCTTCTACATTTCATGTGGGTGTCATAATCTTAATCCTGCTTTATGTAATATAACAAAATTATGTATGAAAGTTGGAAACTTTTTGCATATATGCAAAAAATTAATACTTTATTTTCTAGCTCAACTCATCAATGGAAAATTGAAGCCGTGTGAAAGGTTTGGCTCCAAAACCATTATTGACAACTCGATGGGAAAATCATATTGAAAGAGTTAAAGAAATAAGAACGTAAACATCAAAACTAAGAGATGCTTTAATTGGTATTACAAATAATTTTAAAGCTGATGTTGTGATGATGCATGCTAAAGTATTATGGAAAAATGCTTTGGAAAATTTTGAATTTGTAATTAGTTTGTATATTTGGTACATATTATCAGAATATATCAATCGAGTATGTAAAATGCTTCAACGAGAGGAAATGGATATTGAAAAGCAATTACAAATATCAAAGAGCTTGTAGCATTTTTTTGAAAAACTTAGAGAAGATGGATTTATAACCATGATGAAGGAAGCTAAAGAAATTTCAAATAAAGTTGATATTGATCTGATCTTTTTGGAAAAGAGAGTTGTGCATGGAAAAAAGCAATTTGATGAAAATATCGAAAAAAATAATGATACGCAATCTCTCGAAGATAATTTTAGAATTAGTTATTTTCTTCATATAATAGATCAAGTTTTAAATTCCCTTAGAGACTGGTTTGAGCAATTTAAGTTTTATAAGGGAACTTTTGTTTTTTTGTTAAATTTTGAAGTTTAAAAATATTGGCGATGATAAGTTAAAGAACCAATGCATGAAATTAGAGGGTTTGTTGGAACATAATGAAGAGCGAGATATTTATGGTAAAGAATCATTATATGAACTTTGGAAATTAAAAAGGATTCTACATAAGAAAGTAATTGAAAGAAATCTATTTAGAAATCAATTTTCTTGCTATTGTATTCCACTTTCAATCATATATATATGGTTTACAAGAGTTAAGATAGGCTACATATTAGCCAATTGATTTGCTAAAACAAAGGTAACCAAATAAATGCTTCCTAAATACAGATATCATCAAATCAACTGATTTGCTAAAAGAAAGGTAACTAAATAAATATTTCCCAAATAAGGAGTAAGTCAAATCAGATAATAAATGTAGGAAATATAAGAGAATAAATGCAGGTAATATCAGGAAATATTTTAACGCCTAGAATATATGTAAAATATATTCTATCACACCCCCTCAGTCGAAGCGGGAGGTTCTCGTATGCTTAGACTGTCCCTGAAATCATTAAATAATACGAACGGAAGCCCTTTTGTAAAAATATCAGCAATTTGGTAACGGGACGGTACATGAAGCACACTCACTTCACCACGAGCTACTTTCTCACGGACGAAATGAATATCCATCTCAATGTGTTTAGTGCGTTGATGCTGAACATGATTGCCGGATAAGTATATAGCACTCTTATTATCACAATAAACTAAAGTAGCCTTTTGAATAGGACAATGCAACTTTGGAAGCAAATTTCTGACCTAGCACGAATCAGAAACAACATTAGCAACCCCCCTGTACTCCGCTTCAACACTACTACGGGAAAGAGTAGGTTGTCGTTTCGAAGACCATGAAATCAAATTATCTCCAAGGAATACACAATAACCAGAAGTAGAACGACGGGTGCCAGGACAACCACCCCAATCTGCATCTGTATATGAGATAATATGATTAATATTGGATTTGTACAAGTGGAGGCCAAAAGAAAGGGTACTCTGGAGATAGCGTATGATACGCTTAAGAGCTTTCATATGCTCATTAGTCAGGGCATGCATATGAAGGCAGATCTACTGCACGGCATAGGAAATGTCTGGTCGAGTGAGTGTAAGATACTGAAGAGAACCTGCAAGACTACGATACTTAGTCGGATCATCATAAGGAGTGTCTGCGGTGGCACTTACTTTGGACTTAGTGTCAACATGAGTAGGACATGAACTGCAGTTAGACATTCCGACACGTTCAATAATTTTTGCAGCATACCGTGTCTGAGATAAGAAAAGACCATGGGCATGACGAGTGACAGCAATACCCAAAAAGAAACTCAAAGGACCTGGATCCTTCATAGCAAATTCAGAAGCTAAGAGAGTCATAATATACTCACGAAGACGATCAGAAGAAGCTGTAAGTATAATGCCATCCACATATAACAGAATATAAGCAATATCAGAACCATTCTTGTAGAGAATAAAGAGTGATCTGATGTACTATGAGAGAACCCAATGGTAGCAACAAAATCAGCAAATCTTTGGTACCAAGCTCGAGGAGCCTGTTTTAATCCGTACAAAGATTTCTTTAAAATAAAAACATAATTCAGATAATTTTTGTTACGAAATCCCATGGGTTGATGCATATAAACTGCTTCATTGAGATGACCATCCAAGAAAGCATTCTTGACTTCCATTTGATGAATGGGCCAAGATTTAGAAAGAGTAATGCTGAGAATCGCTCTAATGGTGACCGGTTTAACCACGGGGCTAAACGTTTCATCACAATCAATGCCCTGTTGCTGTGTATTTCCATTACCTACAAGACAAGCTTTATAACGCTCAAAAGAGCCATCAGACTTATATTTATGACGAAAAATCCACATAGACCGAAAAACATTAACATTAGGCAGCCTAGGCACTAATTACCAAGTCTTACTATCAATTAAAGCATTAAATTCATCCAACATTACACTTTTCCAATTATGATCACTAAGCGCACTAACAGGAATTTTCGGAATAGGAGAAATATCTGTAGTGGTGGTAGGATGGTAATTAGAAGAGTATTTGGGGTTGGGTTTAAAAATGTCATTTGACGCACGAGTGGTCATGCGAGTTGAAATGGGGTTAGGAGGCATTGGGGTGGTGTGAGGAATGGTCAAAGTGGGGGAGGTCATAGACGGGGTTGGACTGTGGGGAAGAGAGGATGGGTCAGAAGTGGGAGGTGGGGAATCTGGGCTTGTGTGAGGCTGTGACCTAGATTGAGGAAGAGAGGACGAGTTGTTGGACAACGTTGTTGGGTCAAGCTGCATATTTTGTGGTGTGGTATTTTGATATAAATGATGTATTAATTGAGGATTAATATTGTCATTCAAAAAATCATAATTCGAAGGTTTTGTTTTGTGGAGTTTGGAGAATGGAAATTCTGTTTCAACAAAACGAACATGACGGCAAATTATGATTTTACCACTAGACATGTCATAGCATTTGGAGCCACGATGATTAGGAGCCGGACCTAAATAAGCATAAGGAGTCGACCTTCCTTGTAATTTACGAATAGTAGAAGAGGGGAATAATGGGAAACATAAGCAATCAAAAACACGCAAACCTGAATAATCTGGATCGCTTTGATAGAGGATTTGAGCGGGAGATTGGTAATTCAATACCTTGGAAGGAAGGATATTAAGAAGATATGTAGCCATGGAGAGAGCATGATTCCAAAAGGAGAGTGGCATAGATGCATGAGCAAGAATAGTCCAGATGATATAATTTATGGATTTTATGTGTCTTTCGGCCTTTCCGTTTTGAGGAGATATCTGAGGACATGAGAGACAGAAAAGCATACCATGTTTCTCAAAAAAATCTTTAAAAGTGCCATCAATGTATTCTGTACCATTGTCACACTGAAAAGTCTTAATATTACGTTCAAATTGTGTCTTGACTAAAGCATGAAACGCTAAGAAAAGTTGTTTGACCTGAGTTTTTTTGCAATAGGAAAGGTCCACAAAAATTTGCTATAGTCATCAAGAAAAAGAACATAATAACAATGGCCGGAAGTACTAACAATAGGAGAAGTCCAAAGATCACTATGAATAATATCAAACGGAAGAAAAGTATATGACACTGAATCATAAAAAGGTAGCTTAGAATGTTTCCCAAGAGGACAAGAAGAACAAAAAGTTTTACAAACCTTATTACAATCAATAAAATTTTTACTACAAAGAGACTTAAGAATAGCATCGCCAGGATGACCTAAACGATTGTGCCAAATATTCGAAGGCGAAGCAGTAAAAGCAGAATGATTGTTGGAAGAAATGGCTTGAGAGTCGGAGAAAAGTGGATATAAGCCCTCAGTGCTATCACATCTCATTAGTCTGTTCCCGGTCTGTAAGTCATTAACAGAGAAACCAAAAGGGTCAAAAGAGATAGAAACCATATTGTCTGTGGTGAATTTACGAACAGAGACCAGATTTTTAATGAGCCTAGGAGCATGTAACACATTGTTTAGGGTAAATGGTGGATAAGGTGGAGGCAATGTAGTGCGACCTTGACCAATAATTGGAATTAAATGACCACTACCTACAACAATGTTATGATGCTTATTGCTTGAATTGAAATAAGAAGAGAGAATACCTGCATCCGCCGTCATGTGAGATGTAGCACCAGTATCCATGTAGTAGTTTCCATCTGGTTGAGAGAACAAAAGAGCATGCATAGCGGCCTCAATGTCGGTGGGCATGTAGCTAGGAGCAGGAGGAGCAACTGCATTGAAAGCTTGAGGTCTGGACCTAGGTAAGCCTGATCCAGAAGAGGAGGGACGTTGGACAGCTGGATTGGGCTTGGCTGCCAAGAGTATGCGGGAAATGGGCAAGGAGGTATAGTCCACCCTCCCTAACCAGGCTGCTGCCACTGTGGTGATGGGGCCTGCTGACGTGGCTGCCACTGGTGCTGTTGATATGGCTGCTGACTAGGACTGGACCCATTAGAACTTTGGTGGACCTTTTTCTTCCCATTGTTTTTGAAATTGTTCCTCCCTTTATTATTGTTGTTGCGTTTATTGCTTGCAGATGAATCAGTGGCAACCATGGCAACACCACTGGACCGACTCCCAGAACCACCAGTTTCACAAGCTTGACGAGCCTTGATAGTACGCTCAACCATTTTCAACCTTGAACGACAACTCTCAAAGGATGGCAAAGGCTTTTGATTTTGTATATAGTCCACCGTACCACTATACGCTTCTGGTAAGGACCCGGTGAGACGTAAAACCAGACGACCATTTGTCACCGGAGCATCAACATCAGCCAACCTATCCGCCAAAGATTGTAGATAATTACAATAATTGTCGGTCGAGTTGAATGCCTCAAAAGCAGCATTTGTAAAGTCCTCCTCGAGATGGGTAGCCCGAGAGGCTTTGTTGTCCTGAAAAAGAGCTTCAAGACGGTTCTATGCCCCCCTTTGCCGTGTCATTACATTTGAGAATAGCAAGGAGAAGATCGGAAGAAATGGTTCTGTAAATCCATTGCAAGACAATGACATCCAAACGCCTCCAAAGTGCTGGTTCAGCGGACTTAGCCTGGACATAGGCAGCCATAGCCTTCTCCTCCGTTGGTGGAACCAAGTGATCGTAAAGATCATGAACCATAGCAAGATTGGTAAATAGACTAGCCCAAGAATGATACATGGCTTGCTCATTGTCTAATGTTATGAGAATAAGAGATTTAACATTAGTGATGGTGAGTGCGGAATGAAACTTGGATGAGTCTGCCATGAAAAAGAATTAAAGATAGAAGAAGAAGAATGGAGAAGAAGATAGGTGAGGCTAGGGTAAGGAGAATAGCTCTGATACCATGAAAGAAATCTATTTAGAAATCAATTTTCTTGCTATTGTATTCCACTTTCAATCATATATATATATATATATATGGTTTACAAGAGTTAAGATAGGCTACGAATTAGCCAATTGATTTGCTAAAACAAAGGTAAGCAAATAAATACTTCCTAAATATAGATATCATCAAATCAACTGATTTGCTAAAAGAAAGGTAACTAAATAAATATTTCCCAAATAAAGAGTAAGTTAAATCAGAGAATAATTGCAGATAATATCAGGAAATATTTTAACGCCTAGAATATATGTAAAATATATTTATCAGTAATTAAATCCATTGATATTTTAAAAAATTTCAAGGTCTTATTGGGACGTAAGTGATTTTTAAATGTTAGGGTTACTCATCGAATTTTGTTGACTATTCCGGTTACGATCTCTTCGGCGGAAAGAAGTTTTTCGAAATTGAAATTGATTAAAACATATCTTTGGACTACTATGTTGCAAGAAAGGTTAAGCGGATTACCTATGATTTCAAGTGAAAACGAATAGTTGGATATGCTTAACTATGAAGAGATAATAGATGAGTTTGATTCAAAAAATGCGAGAAGGAGTTGTTTCCGTTAATTGCATCAATATGCTACGATGACATTTTAGTTATTTTTATGTACTCTAAATGACTTAGTAGACTAATATTTTATTATTATCGTTCAATATATGAAATTATTGCTATGTTTTATTCAATTTTTTTAAGAAATATGGCAAAAAATGAGAAGATAAAGCTCATCTAGGGCATTGAATGTCATTGGGCCAGCCCTGTATACACATGACATATCGACATTTTAAATTAATACATTAATTGGTTTTAATTTGTATATATGTATAAGTATTCAAGAAAAATCTATATAAACATATTTAATTTTGAAATATAAATAATAATATACAATTGTTTAATTTATTCCTTTTCAAAAATTATTAATGTATGTTTTAAAACAAATTAGAAGATTTGTTAATTCATTCTCTTACAAATCCTTATATAATTTTATACAAATCCTTATGGATTTGTATACTAATTTTTTAATAAAAATATTTTAGTAGAGGAAAAAACATTATTTTTAACATATGTAATTTATATTCACTAATTAGTATTTATATAAATAAATTTTTAAAACAAAATATATAATATTTTAATCGGTTATTTTAAATATATTATATATGCCATATATATAAATATATTTAAACATATCCATTTAATATTCAAAATAGATTTTTTTCTCCTAGATCTTGATTTGGTTTTCAAATTTAAACCATCTTAAGATATTTTAGATATTAATTCAACCATTTTGAATTAGTCGCCATTTTAAAATAAGAAAAATTAACATATAAATATTATATTATATATGTGTATATGTATATGCATATGCATATATATATATATATATATATATATTCACACATATATGTATGTACATAAATAATAAATTAATTATGAACAACAAATATGTATATAAAGGGACAAATGTGTCCGTTGCGATGTAAATCTCAACATTTATATATGGGCACATTAAACAACATTCACTTATTATATGTTGCATGTGCACTACATACATATACATGGAATTCATACACATATACATCACGTATTATATAAATAAAATCATTATCACTATGTAATAAAACGAAACAAACTAAAATAATGATTTTGTTTAAAATTATTTAGGTTGGATCTAAAATTATTTAGACTTCATAGGGCCAATAAGATCTAGAATGAAATTTCTTTTTGAAATTCACTCATTTATCCTGCTGCGATCGGCCCAATTTCCTTCACTCTAGATATTGTATCGATTATTTGGATCATAGCCCTCAATTTCGCAAACTTAGATCAGACTGAAGTCCTAACAATTCAACGTGAATGCAATTATAAACCATTATCATGTGAGCATCATTGTCAATATATTACTAGAAGGTCTTGTATAGTGGGAAAAAGCTTTATGAGTTAATCTAAGGTATTTAAGTAATTTTGAAACTAAACTTATAAGAACTAAAAGCTAAATCCACCATAAAACAAAATATGTTATTCCTACTTACTAAGTTATTGGACAAAATAAAATGTGTTCCAATATTTAGCCAAAGAGTTAACGAAAGCATGAACTGATGAGGTATCGAAAGTATAAGCTGAAGTGCTATCAAAAGTATAAGCTGAAGGGTTATTGAAAGTTAACATATGGGAGCTTTCAAAAGTAAAAGAAAATAGCAATCAAAAGTAACATATTATAACCTATTGCAAGTTAAAGTTATAAACTATTAAGGACAAAAGCATAGAGTTTTCGCATATAAATAGAAAACAGTCTTGTTGTATTAAAATAAACTATCAAAAGTAAACCAAGTCCAAACTATCGCATGTACAAGAATCTGGGAGCTATTTAATACAATGACACAGAAAACTATCACATGTGTAAGAATTTTTATCATAGGTATATTGGCCTCAATATGTATGGCACTGAATAATAGATTGATAACTATAACATCCTCCATTTGAAGGCCCAAAACTAACGGCTACGGATGCTACAATCATCCATAGTTATTAATCCTTGGCAACCAAATACGGTAACCGGATACATTGATATAACAGAAACATAAGGATATGGAAAAAATATTAAAATCATTAAATAACTTTCTCATTCCATTTCAAATCATTTCAAATTCATTACATAATCCCAAATTCAAGAACCACATTCAGAGAAAATATTGTTAGTTCTTGATATGATGGTGGTTTTGATGACAATAACCTTAGGACTTGTTATAAAATATAAATATTAATATTCTTGTCTGAATATATATGTATATGAAGGATATATATGTGTGTATATATATATATGTATATATATGTATATATATATGTATATATATATGTATATATATGCAGGTCTTTAGAATGAAGACTGTACAGTATAAAGATTCAACATAGAGAATAAAAATTCAAGACTGACGAAATCAAGATCGAAGACTGATGAGTATCAAGAGTTCAAGATAACAAGATTATCAAGAGTTCAAGAGTTTAAGATATCAAGATAAGTAATAGAGTCTGGATTTATGTTAAATCTTTATAATAGCACTTAAATCTTTATTTGGATTTTAATTGTGGAATGGAATCCACCTTCTCGCTTTAATAATGGGATGAAATCCACAACCACTTTAGTGGAATTGAACCCACTACCTTCTCTAGTGGAATGGAATCCACGAAATTTCAAAATGATTTATTTTAAATATTTTTTCAAAAACTTTTTAAAAGTCATCTCTCTTAGTTTAAATATTATAGCCTTAAACTATTTTTATTATCTTTTATATTTTGATTTCAAAATCATCTCATGTTTTTAAACTATCTCCTGGTTTTAATATTATAAGCTATAAATCTCAAAAACATATTTTATACTTGGTTTTACTTTTATATTATAGATTTTATATTTTTAAGATTACTTTTTAAATCTCTTTCATAAGTTTAAACTATATTCAAAATGGTTTATAAACTTCAAAAATTGTTTTTGTACATTATGATGATTATTCTAAACAGAAAATTATTGTCAAGGACAAAATTTTACAGCTTTTTAGCCCCAAGGACAGACCTTCAATATTTTATCCTGAAGGACAACTTTCTGTAGGTATCAGTTTTTAGTTATTGATAGCAGTTTTTAGGTATCAGTTTGTAGCTATGGGTAGCAGTTTTTAGGTATCAGTTTTTAGCTCGGTATCAGTTTTGTTGTCCTTATGAATAATTTTGAAAAATGTTTGTCCTTGTGAATAAATTTTAGAAGAATGTTTGTCTTTATGATAAAAATATTGAGGTCGTGTCCTTGAGGCAAAAAATATAGAAGTTTTTGTCCTTTAAATTAATTCCCCCTATTCTAAATTTACATCGACAATTTTTCTAAAGCATAAAAGTGATGTTTTTGATTTATTTAAAACTTTTTCAAAAAGAATTCAAAATCAACTTTCTTTAAGAATCAAAACTATTCATAGTGATCACGGTGGAGAATTTGAAAATGAAAATTTTGAGAATTTCTATAATAAAAAAGAAATGACTCGCAGTTTTTCCTTTCCAAGAACTCCACAACAAAACGGAGTGGTAGAGCATAAAAATAGGACAATTCAAGAGTGTTCAAGAACTATGCATTTGATAGTAAATTACTAAGAAATTTTTGGGCTGAAGCAGTCGCTACAGCTTGTTACATTTTGAATAGGATTTTAATTAGGCCTCTAATCAATAAACCACCATTTGAACTTCTTTTCAGTACGAAACTAAAGGTATCTTATTTTAAAGTTTTTGGAAGTAAATGCTTTATTCTAAATACAAAGGACAATTTGGATAAATTTGATCCTAAATTCGACAAAGAAATCTTCATCGGATATTCTAATAGAAGAAAAGCATACAAAGTTTTTAATTTAAAAACTACCACCATTGTAGAAACAATGCATGTATCTTTTGATGAAAATTACAAAGATTTTTTTTCTTCAAATAAATGATGAAGATGATTTTGTTACTCTAAATTATAAATCAAATGAAACAAATTGTGAAACTATTCATCCTAATAAAAAGATCTGGCTTTTAAAAGATTATCCTACAGAAAATATAGTAGGAAATATTGAATATGGTGTTAGAACTAAAAATCAACTAAACAAGATGAGTAATGTAGCTTTTATGTCAACTATTGAACCCAAAAATCCAAACGAAGCAACATCTGATGATTCATGGATTCTTGCCATGCAAGAAGAACTGAATCAACTCACCATAAATGATGTATGAGAACTTATTCCTAGACCCGAGGACAAAACTATAATAGGAACTAAATGGGTTTATAAAAATAAAATGAATGAACAAGGTGAGGTCGTTAGAAATAAAGCTCGGCTAGTTGCGTAAGGTTATTGTCAAGAAGAAGGAATAGACTATGATGAAACCTTTGCACCTATAGTAAGGTTAGAACTCTACTTGCTTTGACAAACCATAGTAATTTCAAATTATTTCAAATGAATGCTAAAAGTTCATTTTTAAATGGTTTTGTTAAAGAGGATGTTTATGTTGAACAACCTCCACTTTTTGAAGAAGAAAAGTTTGCTAATCATGTATACAAATTAAAGAAAGCTTTACGCAACACCAGAATTGTCATTTTATCATGGTTATAAATGTTACAAATCAAATTTGTAACAGTTATAACCATTACAAATAGGCATGTGACAAAATCCACAACATATTTACCAACGGTTATAACCGTTGGTAAATTCCATATTCCCAGCGGTTATAACCGTTGGAAATTTCAATATTCCCAGCGGTTATAACCGTTGGAAATTTTAATATTCCCAACGGTTATAACTGTTGGAAATTTCCATATTTCCAATGGTTATAACCGTTGATAAATTCCATATTCCCAACGGTTCTAAATGTTGAAAAGCAATATATTTACCAACCGTCATTTCCCAACGGTTTAACTTTGATCGGTGACACCTACAAGTGCTGCAAACCATAACTTTCAACATCTTATACTATCATATGTTATTTCATTCAACAATACAAATTCAAATTTAGAGTAACAAAAAAACATGTAACAAAATTTCAAAACCAACGTATCACAAAACTTCAAGACAAACATCAAACATACATAATACTTAATACCAAATTCTACAAAGTTCATTAGATGATCACTTCAAATTTTACTAGTGCAAAACTTATTACTCCTTCATTACCATTAACACTCAACTTCTGATTTTTGCTTTTCTTCTGCAGCTTCTATTAAAGCCTGCATATTCAGAAACCATTCTCATTTTATCAAAAAGACAGAAGGAAAGCTCCATTGTACTTGAAGATCAAATCGCATCAAATCTAATAATAAAAACTAAGCACTTTGCTTGGTTAAATTGAGCTTTACGGCTCATTTTGTAAACTGGGATAAGCTCATTTTTTAACCGAGCTTACTGCTCAGTTTATATTCAATATGTTCATTCACTGCAATAGTATATGGTTTGTATGGTAGCAAGATTGAAATTCTTGTTTCTTGAAAGAAAGTTTCATAAGGAATCTCAAGGGTAAAAGGATCATTTGTGTATTACTAATTCTATATAATCCTCTTTTAACAAGTCGAAGTGTGCGGTTTTTTATAACATTCTATCGAGAAAGATTATAGACAATTTACGGTTTATCCATTTTAAAAGTTGAATAGACCTACCCTGTTGCTTATGCTCTATAACCATTCAACTACTTTTATTTAAAAAGATGTTGAGTATAGTGCATGACTCTGTATATTTTTATACAAGGAACAATATGTATGTTTTTATCAACGAAAGCAGTAACTGGTATCAAGAAAATAATGCTCGATGCACTAGCAGCACTACTGCCAGCCACTAGTTGTTGTTACTTGTAATTCATATCTTTCAGTGTAATCTAGACACGCCATATTTAACATAGTTTACAGAACTTATATGATAGCTAAATTTGATGTTCTCAAAGTAAAAAAGAACTATGCATTTTTTGGTTCTATTTTGTTATGATTCAAATCATTTTCAAACTATGGATTCATCCATGGATATTGAACAATATGTAACATTAATAATACTCAGGTGATCCAACTCAAATAATATTACACTAGAAAACCTTTGATTGCTATTAAAATTTGAAATTAAATTAAAACAGAAGAAAATTACCTATCCTTGATTCCAACAGGCAGATTTTTTTTGGTTGTGATCAACATCATTAGCCAATTTAATGACATTCTTTAAAGATTCGTCGAATTTCCTATAATCTTCTTCCTGCATCAACAACCGTAAATTAAGGTTCGTGGCAGAACATGCACTAAAAATTGTGTATCTACTGTCCAGTCTCGAACTTTTTAGGGATAAGTATAATATATTAATTCCATATTTTACTCGATAAACAGCTGTGATTATGAAAAAGGGATGCTTACAGATAGATCGCGGGCTTTGATCCTAGCAGCGACTTTTAGAGTTGTAAGAAGATGTTACTCTTCCTTCATCTTCTTCAACTTCCAGTACTTCTCCATCTCATCTCTTATAATAGTATTTATGCACTTTTTCTTTCCGCTAGTTTTCTATGCTTTTTTTTTTCTGGTAACGATATGCTTCATGTCCAAATTTTGCTTTGTTTTCTCTACTTTCATCATCTTCGTTCTTTCTTTCTGTGAGAGATGGCGGTAATAACTAGGTAGAATTGCAATTAAGACCTAATATTTGTTTAGGAAGAAACTTTCTTTCACGTTAGTTTCAACTTGTCGAATATGGTATGACGATGGGAATAATACTTTTTTTTCCTAAACTGCTTTTCACTGCAAATTTCAATTTTTCTTAAGTAATTATTTAAGAATATATGTTAGTATGCAAGGTAATTTTTGTTAGCTTTGAGGGCTAGTTGAAGTTTATCTTAATTTGTAAATCACCTTTTGAAAGTTTTATCTTTTTTTGCTTTTTTTTAATTCTTGTTTTTTATTTTTTATAGACATTTGTAACTGAATTACTTTATCTTTAGTCTAGGTACCAGGCTTTTGTTTGTTGAAATATCACTTTCAAATTTGACAAAGACACACCATTTGCACTACTACATAATTTATTTGATTGCAATTCCACTAAGTTTACATACAATGTGACCATCCTCTTTGCTTATAATGACATTAATAATAAAACAAAAATTTAAAAACATTTGCTTAAGTCTAATCAAGAAATGTTATAAAGATAAAGTTCTAGTAGACATTGATCCAAGAAGTAGCGAGTGTCAGATAATAATTTTATTTGCTTTAAGCAAGGAATAAAAGGCATAATTGTACAGACTTGGATTACAGCTCAAGTTGCTATTGCAATCTTGAATGCAGATTCTAGTAGTAAATAAAATTAATGACTTTTGATAGCCGCCCATAAGCTTTTTTTAAATAACAAGGAATATTGGATTTATTTAAAGTGATGCATTGCCTATTACTCGAAAACATCGAAGTGATTCATTACATATTACCCTTTTTTAATATCATATAAATAATAAAAAATAGGGGAATGTTATATAATGAAATACTATGGATTAAAAGTAGAAAGATTGCAGAACCTTTTAGCTTGCTATTCTCAAGCTCCAACTTCGGCCTTCGCTCTCCATCAAGTTTAATGTCATCGCCTGAAAACATTAAAGATGTACAAATTCATATTTCATAATAGAATAGAACATTAAAGATGTACTTATTCATATTTCATTGTAGAATAAACTATAAAGATGTACAGATTCATATTTCAATACAGAATAAACATTAAAGATGTATAGATTTATATTCATATTTCATTACAGGATAAAGCAAAACAGGGTATAACTTAATTTGTCTACTTAGGCGACAACTGTATCTACGAAAATGGCAAGTTTCTCCTGTCAATTTATAAAATAATAAACATAGATGATCACTTACAATTTAAATACTGTATCATTAAAAAAAATTATGAACCTGTTTTTAGCACAAAATACCTAATTTCAAAAAATAAGTTAAAATTGAAGTTATTACCTAATTTGCAATTGAAATTTTGGTTGCAATCGATTGTCGAAATAGAACACAGGCCCTAATCTTTCCTTGTCTTCGTCAAATCGTGAAAGTATTATTTAGAGAATCCCACATGAAATTTTAACCATGTGTATACAGTAATCACCTACTTCAGACCATCTTATCACCTTAACACGTACCGTATAACAACTTTACTTAGATTTACCTAATAGTAAAACTTATTCTCCAAAATGGTGAAGCCTATTCCAATCCCAGTAGAGTAGCCTTCCACTTCAAATTTCTGTTCAACAAAATGAGAAAATATAATTCTATCCACATATGTACAGTAATCATCCACTTACTCTCCAAAACGAGGTAGCCTATTCCAACCCATTAATACAGTAGCTTCCACTTCAAACTTCTATCCTGTACCACGAAATCATTTCCACTGTCATTGACGTTGCATACTCCAGCTGCCATATGAATTTCATGTCCCTATTAAGTTGGAAACACCTATTTGAATCAAGCCGAAAGTCGGCTGTTTCTGATATAAACCTTAAGGCAATAAAATGACGGAAAGGGAACTAGAATGAGTGCATCATATCTATAATTTCAAGCTGAATTCATGCGTGCGCCACTGTCTATTTTGGTTTAGATCCAAAGATCGAGTGCATCATATCTATAATTTCAAACTAAAGAAAAGTTAATTAAGGGAAGGGCAGCATACTAAAGAAATATACAGAATAATAAATCAAGCTCATCATATCTATATTATTTCATTCGTGCATGCAACTCTTTCTATGACTAGACTTGCGTTGGCATGAAGATATACACAGCATGGCATTCAAGTATTACACAACATACACACACACGCAAGCACCTTTGCTCCATTGAGAATATTTATTCTAAAGTTCCATCAGTTATGAATTTAATTGCTTGGTTTTGTTATCTAGCTTAACCAGCTCTGTATTTAAAACTTGGTGGATAACCTATTCTTTATTTATTCATTTGTTTTGCTCTATATTTATACATATGTTTTCTCACTCATACACATATATCAAGTGCACACACATGTAAATATAAATGCATACACCAACTAACACTTGTATACACACTAATATATATACAGTAATATAAACTCAAGCACCTAAAATTTGTGTTGTAGCATGATATTATTATATAGACATGCTGACCCTCACTTATGCATAAATGCACACACGTCACTCACACACACAAGTGACACATGCACATTCCTAAACAACTTCAACTAAAACTGTCATGCCCGATAACTCAGTTCAAAGTACATGCTAAAATATATTCAACCATTAATTGAATTCATACTTATTTATGCAAAACAGAGGATTGGACATAGTATTCGTGAGTAAAGAACTCATCTCAAAGTCGTGTTTCCACTTTCATTCTGCCTTTACAAACCCATGCAACTCACTAACACTACAATACACAAGATTCACATTATAAATGCATATAGGTATGTAAATATACATATTCTAATTTGAGGAATTTAGGTAATTAATTTAATTTATTTTCAATTTTCAAAATGGGGAATTTTTTTTGTATTTTTAATGCTTCGGGAGGAAGATGATCACGAAATAGTGTACGTGAATGTTTTTATGGGAGAAAAGTCTATAGAATTGTTTTAGGTTGGTAATTGAACAAGATAGATATAACATCGAATTAAACAAAAATGTATAAACTGACTTGTATATAGCTACACACACATGCAGGCTATCAATTACACACACTACTCACCAACTCAACTTTATAAAAATAGTAATACACACACACACACACACACACACACACACACACACACACACACACACTACTTCCCTCATCATCAAATGAATGTAACTTGTTTATAAGCTCAGTTTTAAACCGAGGCACGATACCTCAGTTAAAATGAGGCGCCTCAGTTTAGAACTGAAGCCATGGTGGCCTCAATTTTAAACCGAGGCACGATGCCTCGGTCTGTTTTTAAACTGAGGCACAGTGGCCTCTGTTTAAAAACGGAGGCACAAAGGCCACAATGGCTTTAGTTTAATTAGGTGTATATATATATATCTAACAATCAAGCATACATAGTCATTTAACAGTAGATGGCATTTTCGAGATTCTCAAATTTTGAACATGAGTGCTTCTACCGGGATTCGAGTCGAGTAATATAGTTCCTTCTCTTTCCTTGTTCATCGCTTAGACAAGGAAAGAACAACCAGTTTGACATAGACATATACTAGTCTCTACTGCTTGTAGATAATGTTTATATATCTAAGTTATTTAAATTCATAAATCCAACTGTAGTGCAGATTTGACAAAAATTACCCTTACAATAGTTCCTTAGTGTAATTTAATTTTGTATCAAAATGTCATGTTATCTTTAATTTCAGATCACATATACAATCTATCATTTGTTGAAGTACATCTTCGGTAAATTACTGTGGTGTATGTCAATGACATACATGCATCCCTTGGGTCATTGGCACCTGTTTTGTATATATGTGAAGATGATCCAAACTTTAATCCTTTATTCGTAAAATGATGTCAGTATATCCAAGTTGATCTGATTAGAAATATTCTTACGCCAATACCTTGCAGTAATTTAATTTTCTATCGAAGTATCCTAGCATCTCTATGTTTTTTCTTCCATCGAAGTATCATGCCATCTCTTTAATGGAGTTAGTTTTTTATGGAAGTATTGATGGAGAATTCGGCATTATTAATTTTGACAGAAAAAACGTTTAAGATATTTAAGTCACAAACTCTTTTATACACTACCGCTTCTTGAAGTCAGAAGCCTTAGTATTTGATTTACTATTGCAACATCTCCCGTGGAATTTTTCTCAAGTTTGGACGACTTCAGCTTGATATGTTTATAACATTTGAGCCTTTTCTGTATCAAGCATAATAATGTCAGCGAGTTCGTAATATCAAGATAACACAATGTGAGATGCACGATTTAGGGAAAAAAAAGTTGGCTCTTTGGTCTTTATATAAAATCGATCAATTTCTATAATATTAATATTTTCCGTTATTATTAAGTAGAATGCAAATGTTATTCTTGTTAGATTAAAGTATTGAATTTATGGTTATAAAACTGCTTTAATTTTTATTTCTTCCGCCTACTGCAAGCTTCGTACATGTGCACATCAACATATGCTAGCTAATTAATAACATCATTAGTCACCATTATGTGCACTATACCCTATGATTTTGATATGTATCAATTCTTAAGAGTTGTTTCATTGATTTTGCTTTATATGTATTGGACTAAGTTCCGTTGTTATTGTAACTTTAATATCTTAAACTCTTAAAGACTATCAAGCGAATATTTTGCAGTCATATTAGCATGCTTCCTTTTCTGGTAAGTTTACAAAAGCAAAATATTATTATTTTTATTGTTCAGTTTTTCCAATTTGGAAATATGCAACAAAAAGGTTAGAAAACTATATTACCTACAACCTTACCTGCGGCCTCTCTTCACTGGAGATCAATCCAAATGTTGTAAGATTGAAACTTTTAGACCTTTGTGATCATCAGATAGTCGCACTGGTATCAGATATACTTTGAGGAAAATAAGTGTATATAAAGCCATGATTACATAAATTCACAAAGTATAGTATTGCCAAAAACCTTATATATAAACATGTAATATTAAAATGATCAAGAAGCATCATGATAATCACTTATAGTGCGCATCAATGCAGTAAATTATGCATCATCGCAGTAAATTGTTTTACTGGGTGTAAAAAATATAGTAAGTTCTTTATTTTATGCCTGGTGATGAATAGCCTAAACTTTCTTGGAGTTTTATGATAATTATACGGAAATGTTGCTTTCCTAGGAAAGGTATTCACAAAACATTGGTGTACTCAAACTTGCCATTATAAAATTACTGCTTACAAAATAAAGATTACCTTTGTGTCATATCATCTCCGATGATCTCAAGATAATTTGAACTGTTCGGAGACTATTATATTAGATAGCATCCCCGTTTATTAGTGTCTTTATGTTTCAAATTAGTGAAATTCTATTAAACATAAATCCTACTTTTAACAAACAGTAATTAAAAAACACCATGAAATTATAAATGAGAAATATTGACCTTTTTAACATCTTTGTTAAGCTTCTTGACATGTAAGAAAGTGATGCGTTTCCATCTACGAACCTATACACGATCTAGAGTTTAAAGTATGTGTTAATTGCTACAAGGCAACCTACTGAATGCTAAAAGAAAATTCATAGGCAAAGCGGTGCTAGAACGAGGTGGTGGGGGAAATAAACCTAAGACGAATAATGAGGCGGGTGGGGCGTTAACCTAGATGCGGAGGTGGCGATCGATAACCCAGAGGCGGCAGGGGCGTTAACCCTAGAATGAGATACTTTGATTTAGGAAATAACGGTATTCATAGAGAATGATGGGTAGAAGCGTGAGAAACGGGGTAGGTAATAATAAAAATAAAATGATAGTCATGCCCATAACACTTTTACCTATTTATGAAATTACCAGATTTTCTAATGGAAATAAGCGTTGTAAACATTTGCAACAGATATATCTGTTAGAAATTTGTAACAGTAATAACCATTACAAAGTGAAATGAAAAAATTGTTACAAAATGGCATGTTTGGTGTGGTGTTATATGGTCTGAAACAAGCTCCTAAAGCCTGGTATGACAGGCTAAGATCTTACCTATTGCATTCAAATTTTGAAATTGGTAAAGTAGATAATACTCTTTTTATTAAAAGAAACAAAAATGATATCCAATCAGTATAGATTTATGTAGATGATATAATTTTTGGATCAACAACTAATGAAATGAACAAAAAGTTTTCTGAAATAATGAAAAAAGAGTTTGAGATGAGTCATATGGATGAACTTACTTTCGTTTTAGGATTGCAAGTAAAAAAATTAGATAGCGGTATTTTCATTAGTCAAGAAAAGTATGCAGGGATCCAATTGATAAGTTTGGTATGACCACTGCTAGTGGAAAACCCACTCCTATGGCAAGCAATAAAGCCTTGAATAAACAATACATGTCAAAAGATGTCGATCAGAAACTATACAGGGGAATGATTGGATCGCTACTCTATATAACTGCGAGTAGGCCTGATATTATGCATAGTGTCTGTCTCTATGCAAGGTACCAATGTTAACTCAAAGAAACCCATTTAAAAGCTATTAAACATATCCTAAGATATGTTAAACACGCTTTAAACTATGACCTATTTCACTCTAAAAATGATTCATTTGACTTAATCTCATACTGTGATGCTGACTATGCTGGTTGTAAATCGGATCGAAAAAGTACAAGTGAAAATTGTCGCTTTTTAGGACATTCTCTGGTTTCCTGGTTTAGTAAAAAGCAAAATACTATATCACTATCAACAATTTGAGCAGAATATATCCCTGTTGCTTTGGCTAGTTCTCAAGTTATCTATATGCAACAAACTCTAAAGGGTTTTGGATTAAAATTTCAAAATCACCAATTTATTATGACAATACAAGTGCAATAAATTTATTCAAAAATACTACTCATCATGCCAGAACAAAGCATACGGACATCATTTTTTCAGAGATAATATAAGTAAAGAGATTATTTCTCCTAAATTTATCAATACCGAGGATCAAATAGCTGATATTCTGACCAAACCCTTGAATCAATCAACCTTTACTAAATTAAGAAGAGAACTAGGAATTTTTCTATAACTTATATATAGAATATAAATATAGTAGCATATATATTTAAATAAATAGAGAAAAACAAAATAGTCAAGGACTCGCGTTTGATTGAAGTTATATTAACGTTTTTATGTTTTGTGTATTTGTATATATTTGTGTCTATATATGTGTAATGTAACATTATATATAATAAAATTTGATTTATTTTTCGCTTATTAAACTTCATTATTAGCATTTTGTCCCATAGTATTAGTTAAGGGGGAGTTACGTCATTTAGGATTAGCTTTTGTTGATGACAAAGGAGGAGAATTATAAAATAGGTTAGATAGGTTTGGATTAAGGGGGAGTTAGTAGATTAAGGGGGATTTGTTGGAATAAGGGGGATTCAGAGTAGAATCAGAGTTTGGTGAAGTATATTTTATAAACATAGGTTGTCATTATCAAAAAAGGAGAGATTGTTAGTTCCTGAGATGATGGTACTGATGACAACAACCTTAGGATTTGTTATAAAATATAAATACTAATATTCTTGTCTATATATATATATGTATATGCAGGATATATATATATATATATAACATATAATATATACATGTACTGAGAATGAAGACTGTACAATATAAAGATTCAAGACTGAGTATAGAGAATCAAGACCGACGAAATCAAGACTAAAGACTAATGAGTATCAAGAGTTCAAGATATCAAGATAAGTAATAAAGTCCAGATTTATGTTAAAACTTCATAATAGCACTTAAATCTTTATTCGGATTTTAATTATGGAATGGAATCCACTTTCTAGCTTTAATAGTGGGAAGGAACCCACGACCTCTTTAGTGGGATGAAACCTACGACCTTCTCTAGTGGAATCCATGAAATTTTCAAAATGATTTACTTTAAATATTTTTCCAATATCTTTTTAAAAGTCATCTCTCTTAGTTTAAATATTTTAGTCTTAAACTATTTTTTATTATCTTTTATATTTTGATTTCAAAATCATCTCTTGTTTTTAAACTATCTCCTTGTTTTAATATTACAAGCTTTAAATCTCAGGAATGTATTCTATACTTAGTTTCAAATATTACTTTTATATCATATATTATATGTTTTTATGATTACTTTTTAAACCTCTTTTATATGTTTAAACTAAATTCAAAATGGTTTATAAACTTCAAAATTGTTTTGACAAGTTTAAGAAAGAAAATCTCTTTTAAAAACAAAAATCAATTTTCAAAATTTACTAGGCCATGTCGACATACCCTATCCCATGTCGACACGGTGACCGTAAAAATTCAAATTTCAAATTTTCAAATAAAGTGTCTATTCATAATAACCTTTCACAAATAGACATGACTATTGTTCTTCTTTAAATACCAATTGTTTTCAATGAATTTTAAGTTAGTGTTTCTTTATTTATTCGCTCATTCTTTTCCACTCAAATATTCTCTTATATTTAAAATGTGTTAACAAAAATCCGCTGAAATTCTAAGTGAATCAAACCCGATCATCTCTAGTTTGATTCTCTGTCACTCTCTCTCAAAGATCTCAGTGCTATTCAGAGTTATATGATCATTTGTAATCAAACAAGTGTATCAAGTCTCTCTATCTATCAAAGTGATATTGGAAACGGTGTGATTGTAGCCTGTAAATCAATTGGGTGTGATTGTAGCCTATAAATCAATTTGGTGACCTTGTAGCCTGGTTAAATCAAGAGAGTTTACCCTGGACTCGGAGACATGAGGGTGTATCTCGTGGCCTTAAAATCGAGGTTGTAACATCAACATTATATTTGAAAATAAATCTGCACAAGAAATTATGTGGGACTGCATGTAGGGTAACTCCAAACCAGTATAAAATTCCACTGTGTTCTTTCCCATATTTCTTTTATTTACTTTTGCATCTGTGTCTGATTCTATGATTGTTTCTGTATTTATGAATTGCATCTGTTTTGATTTAATTTGAAAATATTTCAAGAAGATTCATAATATTAATCAAACAATTTTCACCCTCCTTTAGTGTCAGTTCTACCTTAAGATCGTAATCCGCATTTTCAACAAATATAATATTACAGCATATGCGAAGAGTGACATACGAAGATGCCCCCTTAAATGATCATATTCTAAACATAGGCAGTTAAACAACTTTTCCTTTACAATAAAACACAACGGAATCAAAATAGAGAAGAACTCCTATTAGTTAGCTTGCCTCCTGCACGTCCTTGGAAGCTTATTCGCCTAAAGAGGTACCCGAAAACCTCAACTCTCAAACTACTCAAAATTAATTGAGCACCGAGGAGTTTAAGGGAAAAAAATAAATGATACATACATAAACTTGATTAAATTATAACCTTCCATCTCGAACCATTTAGATATTTAGTGAGACCAAGCGACTTAGCGGAATGGGTTTTCCCCTCATCAACATCTTATCAAAAACTTATAATAACCATATACCGTGCTTCTACATCCATAGTGGTTAAAAACATAGAAATTTAAAATATTATGATGATATGCAAACAAGTGAATAATTCTGGATTTTCCATCCTCATTCATTTGACTATCTGTCATTGTTATTGTTTCTAGGGTTACTATTAAGCTATTAGTTTTCATCGGCTGACTATTAGTTTGTTTTAAGCTTACAGACTATCTATCTGGATTCATAATTTTCATGGGATCACTAAAAACCTATTGGCCCCTGCCAATAACTTCATTATTCATGGGTTCTCCCTAAACCTATTAGTATCTCCAATAACTTCTCTCGTATCATAGTTTTCATGGGTTGACTATGAACCTATTGAATTCTATCAATAACTTAATATGGATATAGTTTTTATGAGTTCACTACAAACCTGTTAGCCCCTTCCCAATAACTCTTTTTAAACATAGTTTTCATGGGTTCACTATGAACCTGTCTAAACCGACAACTTGTTAATTAGTCTTTAAGCATCCTATATTCTGGTTTACCTGACCTTCTAGATGCAACTCTACTCATTTAGCAGTTACTTAACTTATATTCGCTATTTGGGTTAATCTACCTGGTTATTCTGCCTTTACTCTCCAAAATACAGTTATGGGTCCATTACGTAGTGAATACATTTACAAATGAAGCATATACACAAAAATAATACCAATTGGTTTAATATCCCTGAAATCATTTTTCGCTTGAAACATGGTTAATCCCTTTGACCTATTATATTATCAAGGAAAGCTTCTTCAAAAAATCCAAATGTAAAAGCCATTTGAAAGCTCTTTTATAGTGCCATGGGTTTACCTTTAAAAATTGAGATTGGGTTCCTTGTTTTGAAAACTAAGGCTTCTAGAACCTTAGACCTTTACTTTCGAAACTATTGGAAAACCTCTTTCGAAAGCACTTAAATTCTCTTTTCAAAACACTAAACATATGCCTTTCGATACACATTAAAGCATCTCTTTCGGAACCATCGAAATATACCTTTCAAAAGTACTAAAGCATCACTTCTTATTAATAGAAGCATAGGTTCGAAACCATTGAACGTATCCCTTTCGAAACAGTTGAAAGTATTTTTGAAAACATTGGGTTTAATCTTAAACGTACCCTTTTGGGTCTAAGCGAATACAAGCGAAATACCCCTTTTAAAACCATTAAAAAGAGTTCGAGGAAAACAGATGGCTTCGGAACCAACCCTTCGAAAGCTTTAATCATTTAAGTAAAATATTTGAAAGGATATCTTCAAAACCCTTTTCAATGCCATTGCCTTCAATTCATAAAACAAAAGCTACCTTTCGAACTAGCTGATGACTTCAATTCATTCGGAAGGTATAAGGTCGGCAGCATGGTTTCTACTAGGTTCAAAGTACCCATTCGAAAGCTTCACTTTGACAAAAAGACAGAAACCTCCATCGAAAGCTATTTTAAACCCTTTCGAAAGCATTCTTTTGAAAACAAGGCAAGTGGCATCTTCGAAAGCTATTTAAATGGGTTTTGACCCCTTAGAAAGCTTGGTTTCGACTCCATAACTACCACCATTCTCCAATCCACTACGTACCAACGCATTGATACCTTGTTTATTGGTTTCAACTTGGTTGAGGCAGAAGTTTAGGATCAGAAGTTACTACAAGAAGTGGCAAAACCATATTTTTGTATAAAACTGTTTTATTGCCTTTTTAAGTAATTGCTTTTAACTAATCTGCTTATTTGGAAAAATTTAATTAGTTGCCATAAACTTTTTAAATCATTTTCTTAAAGCTGCCGCATTCATTTTAGATCTAAAGGTAATTAGCAAAGTAGCCCTTCCCTTAAGAAAAACAATTAAACATTTAAATCCTCCAAATAAATTAATTCAACTTCCATAGTAAATTACTTAGAAAAAATCCCCAAAAATTCTCAAAATTCACTTTTAATATGTTATCTAACATATAAAAATTTCAGACCCAAACTTCTTTATATAATTACCGAAATTTATTTATAAACCCAATTATTCATATTTTCCTTTGAAAATTCATATTACATTATCCATAGCTCGGATCACAATAAAAAATTAAACCCATCTCCAAAATAATGTTTTACATAACATACTTTATCCTCATGGCGTTCGACATCCATTATAAATAATTTTAACTTTAAAACCAAAATAATCACTTATCAAACAAACTTATTTGAATCAAGCATATCATATAATCCAAGCATATCATCATCGAAATCATCATAGTGGATTTAAACTTAACTTGAAATCAAATGCTCTTAAAAACAAAAATAGAGATGGTTTGAATTATTATTCACCTTGATTAGGATAAGGAACTTGAGATTTGTTCTTTAAATAATTCTGCTTGCTTGGTTGTTAGCTTTAAGTGATTTTTCCCCTTTTCTTTCCCAAGGTTATGGCCGGCTTGAACTCCCTTTGTTTTATGTTTTCTGGTTTTGAAAACTAAACGTGCAAAGAAATGGAAACGAGATTTTAAAGGTAATAGAATTATGGGTGTGGCTATTACCTATAATGCCCTTGTTTTATTATTTCATTAATTATCTAATAAACTATTTATTTATTCCGTATGTTTATTTAAGCACGAATTTTAAATAAATTTTCAAATCTTAATCTCCTAATCGCACTAATATTTACATTATTCTATTTAATTTATCTAACTAAATATTCTAAATAATTTTATTAAAAATTAAGGGTGTAATAGGCTCCCTCGTTAAAGAATTTCGTCCTCGAAATTCTGTAAGGACTAATACTAAACATAGCAATCATCTGTAACAGCTCCTAAGTACCATACTAGCCTACCTGACTCACAACAGTCTATATAAAACAAATATAGAACATACCCTCATAGTAGATAGGATAAGTACTCTAATCCTGTCTTCTGTCTTCCAAGTACTGTCTTTCTCATTATCGATCCACTGAACTTTCACGAACTTAACTGTCTTGTTCCTTAACCTTTTCTCATCTCTCGCTACAACCCGAACTGGTCATTTAGCAAAATTCAAATTCGGATCTACTATCAACTCTTCCAACTCTGTCGAAAAATAGTAGTCTCTGGATCATTCACATACTTGCAAAGATGAGACACATGAAACAGATTATGGATACCTTCTATATGCTCGGCAATTCTACTCTGTATGCGAGCTTTCCGATCTTCTCTATAAATAGGAACAGACCAACATTTCTCGATGCCAATTTCCACGACTTTCCAAATCACACCACACCCTTCATCGGTGATATCTTAATGAAAATTCTATTTCCAACTAATAATTCTAGGTCTTTACGCCTTTTATCTGTGTAACTCTTCTATCTGGACTGAGCTTCCTTCATCCTTTCTCGGATCTTGTCGCCTCTCTAACCAGATGTGGACCTAAGACTAATCTATCTCTAGTCTCCAACCAACATGCTGGTGATTTGCATGGCCTTCCATACAAAGCATCAAAAGACGTCATTCCTATACTAGCCTGATAACTATTATTATAGGAAAACTCAATCAAATGTAGGTGATCTTCCCAAAATCCACCAAAATCCAATACACAAGCTCTTAAAAAATCATCGAGTACCTTATTGACTATCTCTGTATGTCCATCCATCCGAGGGTGATATGCAGTACTCATCTTGAGCTTGGTACTAATACATCTTGTAGACTCTTTCAGAATTCACTAGTAAACAAAGCATCTCTATCACTGACTATGCTACTAGGAATTCCATGCAATCTAACTATATTCTTCATGAACAAATTAGCTAAAGAAGATGCCATTCTGGTTGACTTAATTGGAATGAAATGGGCACTCTTGGTTAACCTATCCACTATGACCCATAGACTTTCATTTCCTCTATTCGACCTTGGCAACCCATCTATGAAATCCATGGATATCGAATCCTACTTCCAAACTGGTATCTCCAAAGGTTGAAGCAACCCACTTAGCTTTCGATGTTCAACCTTCACTTGTTGATAGTTTGCACACTGCCTAACACATAAGCCAACATTCTAATTCATACCTTCCCAATGGAAGCTCCTCTTCATATCTTGATACATCTTGGTTCCCAGGATGAATCGTTAATTTGGATCGATGACTTCCCTTAAGAAATTCTTTCCTTAAGTTCTCAACATTCGAAATACACATCCATCCCTTCTTTCCTAACCGTCCTTTCTGGTCAATACTAAAATCTCTAAGATCGTCGTCTCGGTTCCCACTTCAAGCCTTTTAATCCTATCAGCTAATAATGGATCCTCCCCTTTCTTAGAAGCAATCCTTTCGATCAACACTGGTCGAACTTCTAAACATGATAACTTGACAATTCTATGACTATAACTAGCACTCGATCTTAACTACACACTACAAATCGTCAAAGCTTCTAAAACTCTCCATTCTACCAACATATCCAACACCACATTCTGATGTTTTTTGCTAAGAGCATCTGCCACTTTATTTCCTTTCCCAGGTGTATACTCTATACCAAAATCATTAGTTGCTAAAACCTCCAACCACCTCCGCTGTCTCATATTCAACTCCTATACATAGCTCAAATCTCTCCCCTAAGTTATAATATCTCTATATCATCAATGCGAAGATCACCGCAACTAACTCCAAATCATGAGTATGATAACTCATTTCATGTGGTTTAAGCTGTCGTGAAGCGTAGGCAATGACTTTACCCTCCTACATCAACACAGCTCCTAATCCATTTCTGCAACCAATAGTATACACCACCAACCTTTAGTTTCCGTCTGAAACTACTAATACAGGTGCATTGGTTAATAAATGGTTTAACTTAAGGAATACTTCCCCAAATTTTGTCGGACTAGATAAACTACACGTCCTTCCTGGTAAACTTAGTCAAAGGCGCTGCTATCCACGAGAAATCCTTAATAAATCTTCGGCAATAGCCTGCATGTCCAACAAAACTTCTAATTTCAATCACCATCTCTAGTCTCTTTTGGCTATTAATAGCTTCGTTCTTATCTGAATCGATTGACAAGCCTTTCTCTGAAACCACGTGACTAAGAAACTTAACATATTTCTTCCAAAAAGGACATTTGGAAAACTTCGCTTTCAACTGATGTTGCCTCAACCTCTCAAGCACTGCTCTAAGATGATATTCATGCTCTCTTTCATCCTTAGAGTATACTAAAATATCAACTATAAACACCAACAAACCTATCCAAATACTCTCAAAAAACATGGTTCATCAAATCCACAAAGAAAGATGGTGTGCTCATTAAACCGAATGGCATTACTAACCACTTATACGAACTATACCTAGTCCAAACATAGTCAACGCAATACTGTCCTCTGCCACTCTTAACTGATGGAAACCTGTCGCCAAATCCAATTGGAAAAATACTTTAGCTCCACACAACTGATCAAATAGATCATCAATTCTTAGCAAAGGATACTTGTTCTTAATTGTCCTTTCGTTCAACTTACGATAATCGATACACATTCTTAACGACCCATCTGGTTTCTTCACGAACACAACGACCGCTCCCCAAGGCGAAGTGCTTGATCTAATAAAATTCCTCTCTTCCAGATCCACTAGTTGCACCTTCAATTCCTTCATCTCGGTCGGTGTCACTCTACTAAGTGGTCCATTGACAGGTTCAGCTCCTAGCACATGATCTATCTAAAATGCAACAGCTCGTTTCGATGATAATCCTGTAACCGGCTCAAAAACATCTGCAAATTCTCTGGCCACTCGAACCTGACTTAAATATTCTTCTATCTCCATAGCACTCAACATAGTACAAGCATTTCGATCAAAATCCACCACTGAGAATATAAGTCTGTTATGACAATTAGGGTGTCTCTACGATATTTCCCTACCTTGGAAAAAAAATCCTAGCTTCATATCTACCCAACCAATCCATACCTAAAATGATCACGAAGTCTACGATATCAAAAACGTACAGACTGCATGCAACGTATGACCTAACAAATCTAGTTTTAACTGGTCTAGATTTGCACACCCTCCAATCGAATTCGCAATCCTTAAGGAAGTAACAAGGTATGTGACTTCTAAGCATAACCTATCAACCAAACACCGAGATATAAATGAATGTGATGCACCAATATCAAATAGTACCCTAACTGGTATATTCTAAATCAAAAGCGTACCTTCCATCACAGTCTTTCCCTTCTCAGCAGTGGTTAGCCTAGCAAATGATGGTCCAACAGCAAAGACTTTTCCTTTGTCTACCCTAACTGGTTCTAGACACTGATTTGTATAATACCCAACTTGGTAACTGTTAAAGCACATCACGCTCTTTTTTTCTACATCCTTCTTTCCTTTGACTGTTTGGCATTAATGTGTATAATGACCCTTCTTATCACATTTGAAACAAACTAAATTAGCCTTTTCCTTCTTGGCAGCCTCTCCCTTCTAAGTTACCTTCTTCTTAAAGAACTTCCTCTTCTTCCCCTGAGAATCCTCTGTTTAAACTGGTCACAAATAGCAACCATTTCCTCATGTCGGATTGCCATTTCCACACCAACATTACAGGGATAACAGAGATGTGGCAGTGTCTCCCTAGCAATTTCGGGCTTCAATCCCCAAATAAACTTCTCATCCCTCTTGATTACGGTGTTAATAGTAGCAAACCCATATATGTATAGCTCGTCAAACTTAGTAGCATACTCCATCACTGACCATCTGCAACAAATCCATAAACTTTATCAACAATGCCAACTTAGCAACTTTAGACAAAAACCTCTGCTCGAATCTCCTTCGCAATTCCATCCAAGTCAACTCTTCCTCAGGTACTCCGATAGTAACACTATTCCACCAATGGACCGCTGCTTCCTGCAACTGTCTAGAGGCTAGTCTCCTTTTCTGCTCATCATTCAATCCCAAGTCAATGAAGATTCTCTCACAATGCTACAGCCAATTTTCAACTTCTATGGCATCATCCATTCCACAAACGGCTTTCCACCAAGATTGATGCAATATATGCTCAACTTAGCATAATTATTCTCAATTGTAGCCACCGGATCAGCTCCTCCAACATTCCCAACAACTTTAGCAGCTGCTCTTGCTTGCATCAGATTGATGAAGAACTGATACATCATCCCCATACCCACTGGTGGTTTTTAGCACTTACATTGGCATCTGCATTTTGATTAGCATTTGCCTGTCTACCCGGGTTCCTCTTGATATTAGGTCAAACATTTCCATTTGTTGTGTTGCTTCCACCATCGAGATTTTCTCTTCCGTTTTCGGCCTCCATATCTTCATTCATCATAAATCTGCATACGAGCCTTAGTAAGATACAAAAGAATGGTCTAAGAGAAAGGGGAACACATACTTATATATATATATATATATATATATATATATATATATATAAGAGTGTGTGTGTGTGTGTGTATATATCAAATACAAGCACGTTCCAATCCCAATTATATTTTCCGATCCATTGGATTATGTGTTGAAAAGCCCTTTGGGTTTTAATTTTCTTTTAAGTTTTCATAAACCTATGCTCTGATACCAACTTGTAACATCCCCCACTTAGAGACCCAAAACTAACGGCTACGGATGTTGTAGTCATCTACAGTTATTAATCCTTGGCGACCATATATGGTAATGTTAGATACATTGATATAACAGAAACACTTGGATACGGAAAAAATTTAAAATCAGTAAACAACTTTCTCATTCCATGTCAAAACATTTCAAATTTATTGGATAATCCCAAATTCAAGAACCACGTTCAAAGAAAATGTAATATTACAATATATGCCAAGTGCGACATATGTAGATGCTCTCCTGGATGATCAGAGTCTAAACATAGGCGATTAAACAACTTTGCCTTTACAACAAAACATAAGGAATCAAAATAGAAAAGAACTCCTACAAGCTTTCCTCCTGCACGTCTCCGAAAGCTTATTCGCTTATAGTAGTACAAAACCTCAACTCTCAAACTACTCAAAGTTAATTGAGGGCCCGAGAGTATAAGGGGAAAATATAAACTTTGAGTCAGACATAAAGCCTGGTATAAATAATAACCTACCATTTTGAACCATTTAGATATCTAGTGAGACCATGTCGCTTAGCGGAACGGGTTTTCCCTTCTCTGGTATCTTATGAAAAGCTTATAATAACCATATATCGTGCTCCTACATCCACAATGGTTTGAAACATAGCAATTTAAAATATTATGATGATATGCAAACAAGTAAATCATTCTGGATTTCCCATCCCTGTTCATTTGACTATGTCATAGTTATAGTTTCTAGGGTTAATATTCACTTATTAGTTTTCATGGGCTGACTAATAACCTGTTTAAAGCTTATGGACTATCTATCCCGTTTCATAGTTTCATGGGATTACTGAGAACCTATTGGACCATGCCAATAACTTCATTATTCATAGGTTCTCCCTCAACCTATTGGTATCTCCAACAACTTCTTTCAAATCATAGTTTTCATGGGTTAACTATGAACCTATTGACTTCTATCAATAACTTAATCCGAATATTGTTTTTATGGGTTCATTAAAAACCTGTTGGCCCCTGCCAATAACTCTTTTTAAACATAGATTTAATGGGTTCACTATGAACCCGTCTAAATAGACAACTTCTTAATTAGTCTTTGGGCATTTTATATTCTGGTCTACCTTACCTCCTAGATGCAAATCTATTCATTTAGGAGTTACTTAACTCATATTCACTACTAGGTAACCCTACCTAGTTATTCTACCCTTGCTCCTCAAAATATAGTTATAGGCCCATTAATTAGTGAATACATTTATAGAAGAAGCATATACACAAAAATAATACCAATATTTATGGTTTAATATCCTTGAAATCATTTTTCACTTAGAACATGGTTAATCCCTTTAGCCTATTATTTTATTAACGAAAGCTTCTTCAAAAACTCCAAATTTAAAAGCTAGTTGAAAGCTCTTTTATAGTGTCATGGATTTTACCTTAAAAAATTAAGATTGAGTTCTTTGTTTCGAAAACTAAGGCTTTCAGAACCTTAGACTTTTACTTATGAAACTATTGGAAAACCTCTTTCGAAAGCATTTAAATTCCCTTTTCAAAACACTAAACATATATCTTTCGAAACAAATTAAAACATCTCTTTTGAAACCATTAAAATATACCTTTCGAAAATACTAATGCATCACTTGCTTATTTATAGAATCATAGCTTCGAAACGATTGAAAGTACCCCTTTTGAAACGATTGAAAGTGCCCCCTTTGAAAACATGGGGTTTAATCTTAAACATATCCTTATGGGTCTAAGTGAATACAAGCGAAAGTACCCCTTTCGAAACCATTGAAAAGAGTTTGGGGAAAAATAGATGGTTTCGGAACCATCCCTTCGAAAACTTTAATCATTTAAGTAAAATATTTGGAATGATATCTATGAAACCTCTTTTGAAGCCATTGCCTTCAAAACTCTTATGTGGCTACTGGATCCCCATTCAAAAGCTTTGGGAAGTGGCTCATTATATTTATAAAACAAAAGCTACTTTCGAACTAGTTGATGACTTCAGTTTATTCGAAAGGTAAAAGGTCGGCAGCATGGTTTTGACTGGGTTCAAACTACCCTTTCGAAAGCATTGATTTAAAAAAAAAGGTAACTCATTCGAAAGCTTCAATTTAATAAAACGACGGCAAACTCCATCTTAAAGCTATTTTAAACCCTTTCGAAACCATTCTTTTGAAAACAAGGCAAGTGGGGTCTTCAAAAGCAATTTAAATGGGTTTCGACCCCATCGAAAGCATGGTTTTGACTCCATACCTACCGCCGTACTCCAATCCACTACATACCAATGCATTGATACCTTGTGTATTGGTTTCGACTTGGTTGAGGCAGAAGTATAGGGTCGAAAGATATTACAAGAAGTGGCGAAACTATACTTCTGTACAAAAATTATTATATTGCCTTTTCAAGTAATTGCTTTTTAACTAACCTGCCTAGTTGAAAATTTTAATTGGTGCCATAAACTTTTCGAATTCTTTTCTAAATACTGCCACATTCATTTCAGATTAAATAAAGGTAATTAGCAGAGAAGCCCTTCTTTTAAGAAAAACAATTAAAACATTTAAATTTTCCAAATAAATTAATTCAATTTCCACGGTAAATTACTTAGGAAAAATCACCAAATTTTTCCAAAATTCACTTTTAATATGTTATCTTACATATGAAATTCTGGACTTGGTGGTTCCTTTATGTAATTCCAAAATTAAATTCTAAACCCAATTATTCATATTTTCTTTTGAAAATTCAAAATAAATTATTCATAGCTTGGATAATTACGAAAAATTTAACCCAACCCTAAAAAATGTTTCACATAACATACTTTATCCTCATGGCATTTGAAATCCATTAAATGACTTTAGCCTTAAAATGAAATAACCATTTATCAAACAAACTTTTTTTAATCAAGCATATCATATAATCCAAGCATATCATCATCAAAATAATCATAGTGGATTTAAACATAAACCAAAATCAAATGCTCTTAAAAACGAAAATCGAGATGGTTTTGGTTATTATTCACCTTGATTAGGACAAGGAAATTGACATTTGATCTTTAAATAATTCCCCTTGCTTGATTGCTTAGGTTTAATTGATTTGTGACGACCCGTAATTTAATCTCTTTAAAATATGGATATTTAATATATTTTTAAATAATTAATTTATTTATTTATAACTAAAATAAAACACTTTAAAATAATGGTTAGCAATGGTTAAAGGGTTTTTAAAATTTGTTTACATAAATATCTAGTTCGAAGGAAAATAAAAAATATGACCGGAAATCGTTTTTTGAATTTTCGAATTCGCATCTTCTAAAGGTTGTCCGAAACATTATGAACATTTTAGTGTATATAAAAACAAACGTTTACAAAAATAATAAGGATTTATAAATTATAATAAATATTTATTTATAATTTAAGCAAAAAAAGGCGATGTGGAAATTTCCTACGTTTAAAATTAAAACAAAAAACAAATGTCACATCAATGAAACATGTTTAAACATGATTTGATATTTTGGCAACTTGCGTTTTAAATTTAAGTTGGTAAGGGGGAGACAAGCATTATTATGTGGCAACCATGGATAGGAGGGTATAAGTGGAATTAGCCACTTTGCATGAGAATATAAATAGCAACTCCATGCTCTCATTGTCATTTTCTTCCAGATTTTACCTCCTCTTCTCACAGCCAAACCTCTTCTCACAGCCAAAGCTCCCTCAAAAGTACTCCAAATTAAGAAATTATTTTTTTTCAAAGTAAAGAGAATCAAGTTGGCTACAACTTTCTTTTGTATCATTTCTTTAGTTTCCAGGTGCTATTAGGCCAAGAATTCATTTCTTTGGAGAGTATTTTCGGACACAAATTTTCAGGTCCAAAAATTCCTCTTCTTCTTCTTACTATATCCTCCTTAAAATAAATCCAAATTAAGTAATTATTTTTTTAATAGTAAAGAAAATACTTTTCAAGAACTTTCTTTTTGATTACTTCCCCATATTCCAAGAGCAACATAGCCAAAACTTGTTTAGAAGATGACTAAATTCTAGGTTGTTTGATTAGCTTTTAGGTGAGTAAAGCTCGCCTCTTTAACTAAAGTTTTGGACTTTATTTCCTTCACATTATTGTAACTACATAAGGATTATGCATGTTTGTTGTAATGGTTGTTACTTGGTTGTTTGTTAAAAAGTCGACGCCTTGAGTAGTTCGTAAGTAATCAAAAATAGTTTGGTAGTTCAAAGTAAATTTGTATAAGTGATGCCTTCTTTATGTTCATAAATATAATTTACTTTGTTTATATGCCATATTTATGTTATGTGATGTGAGGCTTGGATGAAAATCATTATGACATGAAATTAGTTCTTGAAGTGTTCGTGTATCGACTATCACTATATCACCACTTTCGGAAAACATTATCTCTTCGACATCATTTGTTTTACTTTCGAGCTTTTGTTTTACTTTACAAAGTTAATTAAGTTTTCAAATAAGGATGGGTTTAAAATTATTTACCGATTTAATAATGATTTTAAATTTAATTAATTATTTTAATTAATGAGGATTAAGGATAATTGATTATCTTAATAATGACGTGTTTAAAATTAATTAATTACTTTGTTAATGAGTTTAAAATTAATTAACCATTTTATCTAATGACGATTAAGTTTAGTTAATCTCTTAAGTAACTGTTGATTAAAGCTAATTAATGGTGTTTAAAAATTAGTTAATCACTTTTAATTAATTACTTTTAAAGCTAATTAATTAATTTTAATTTAATTAATCTTTCCATTGATGATATTTTAAATTAATTAATCTTTTTTAGTAAATGACATTTTAAAATTAATATCGACTTAATTAACGAGATTTAAAATGAATTAATTAATTTAATCAATGATGTTTCAAAATGATTAACCCTTTTTAATTATGGATATTTAAAGTTAATTAATCAAAATTAATTAATGAAGTTTAAAGATAATTAATCATTCTTATTAATGTTAATTAAAGATAATTAACCTATTTACTAAGGATGTTTTAAGTGATTAAATCTTCTTGATAATGGTGTTTTAAAGTTAATGAACCATTTTTACAAAGTTTTTTAAAGTTAAAAACTTGTGATGAGAAGCCCAAGCATGAGTTTGGTTTTAAAAAGGTAAAAGTTTGATTCTGTTATGGAATAGAAATTTCGGTAAACGATACCACTTATATGAAAAGAATTTAGTTATACTCTTGGCATTAAACGTTGAGGTATGGAAATTTGTCACTATCTTGAAAGTTAAAATTATCGTCAAGGCAATGCCTAGAGGTCACACTACCTTCACTTGCCCCACTTCATTTTTAACTAAGAAATAACACGAGTTTGAAACCAACGAGTAGTGATGGGATGAGGTTTATCGTCCATAAACAATCATTTTTATCTTCGATAGTCGGTTTGTCGACTATCGATTACCTCAGCCTTCTTTGTATTTCGTCATTCTAAGACGACGTATTGCTCACTTGAGCTTTGTTATCCTTTGTCGAAAATTACTAAACCCAAAGAGCGAGTGGGGGCCAAACTATGTGGGGTTGCTCCCAATAGGGTATTTTGACTTCCACTCTAGATTGGATTCGATTATGCACATTTAGATGTGAAATACTTGGATACTCGGTAACCGTTGGCGAGGTTTGGCTTGGAGGTTTCTAAGAGCCATCAGAGTTCTCTAGTATATATTCTAGAGGTATACTTTCGATAAGGGGTGCATCCTCCTAGACATTGTTGGTAAATTTCCTTTACTTATTGATTCGAAACTTCAATTTTTTTACTTAATTGCATCGGGAAGAGTATAACGCTGTTTGTGATGTTAATTATTTGTATCCACTCTTCACATTTGGATGTTGTTCTTGTAAGAGGAAACTCGTTCCATGTTTGGCAGCGTGGTCTCACATGAGGTTGTTTATTTACACTTATTATTTAAAGTTTTACTCATACCAGACATATTGTTTGACCCGAGTTGTTTGTTTTCACTAAACTGTTGGGTACTCAATTATATTTGAGTAATCCGAGAGTAGCAGGTATTTTACGGGCTCTTTTGAAGATGGCGTTCAAGCAGGAGGCCTTTATCCAATTAGTCATATGTTTCCCCTGTTTGTTTAGTTCTGGTAAATGTATTTTGTTTTAGCATGTGTAAAGGCAGGTTGTTATAACTGCCTAAGGTGATTGTAATACTTTTGTGTAACTTTGATAACTCCAAGTTAGGGAGTAGCCTTATGTGCTATATTACTGTTGTGTTCTATTTAACAGTTTCGTTATGAGATTTTCTACTCTGTTCTTTATTTTACCGCATAACAATTCATCTTTCAGATGCTTTGGCAACGACACATGAATACATGGATGTATTAAGTGTCGTTCCTAGTGGTCAGAAAGATGGGTCGTTACAGTTGGTATCGGAGCTCCGGTTCAGCAAACACCTTAGCTAGATTGGGGTACAACTCGTTAGAGATAGGGTGAGAAGAGCCCTTGAATGCGTTAATCTTGAGAGATCATTTGTTTATCACCCGTCCTTATGATTGTTTTAGATCCTTTCTTGTTGCTTACCTTAAACTATTTTGGTCCTATCTCTGTATTCTAATAGTATCTGTCATTGCTCAAGTAATTGAAAACGAGTACAAGAGAAAGAAGAGGGAGAGGATCTGGAACCAGCACGACTACGAATGGAAGAGCTACTAGAAATATGCCAGTTATGGAGCCGGTAGAAGAAGTAGTAACACATGTTCAACTACCTCAGAACTTTGCTACTCTGTGCAAAAATTATACTATTTTGGCTGGTAAACAATTCTTTAGAACTGAAGATATTCTTAGAGTTCAAGCATGGCTCCGCTCTTATGAAGGATATTTGGGGATCTTCAGTTGGAAGATGCAAGGAAGCGATTGTTAGCGTCACGGCAGCTCCAAAAGTCAACAATGAATTGGTAGAATTCGGTGATAGTTAATACCCCAGAGGAAGATTTTACTTTGCTCAATTTAAGGAAGTCTTCGAAGCTCAGTTTATTCCCAAGGCGAGGAGGACTCAATTGTTTAGGAGTTTCATGGATTTGAAGTAGGGAGAGATGACAGTGGCATAATGTGAACAATGATTCAATGCATTGTGTCGCTTTGGACCAGGATTAATTGACACATCACTTAGAAAGAATGAGATGTTCGTGGAAGGACCGAGGTAGAATTCCATCGTGAGATGACCAATCATGTAATGCTACCTTTACCAATTTTATCAAAATGGCCTTGAGGTTTGAGGCTTTGGATATTAAGCAAGGAGTTCAAAAAGGTGTAATGCCAATAGTTAATGTCCAACCTTTATCAGTTATCCCTTTTGCAAACAAGCCAAATTTTAAACGCAAAGGAAAGAAGCAACGGTCGGGAAAGAAACCTGGAGGTGGAAACCCAAATCAAAAGAAGTAGCCCAACTTGGCCAACATTTTTTGTTTCAAATGCAACAAGATGGGCCACTTTGCAAATCAGTGTCCAAGTGTCTCCTGTTACAACTGCACCCAACTGGGACACATGAAGAATGAGTGTCGTTTCCTAAAGAAGAGGGTGTAAGGACAAGCTTTTGCTATTAAGGAAACACCATCTACTTTTAAAGATCAAAAGGGAAAGCATGTGTTCTAAGGTGACTTATCCATTTCTGATATACCTATAAGAGTGTTGTTTGATACCGGTGCTTCCCATAGTTTTATTTCGTATGACCTAATGAACCAATTAATCATTAAGTATGTTATTCTAAATAACCCTCTTTGAGTAACAAACCCTATTGGGGGTTTGACAAATCTTGATACTATGTGTCTATGTGTTCCTATTCCTATCAAACCCATTTCTTTCCTTGGGTTCATGGGTTGTTATGGGGAATGGATTGGTTATCTAAATTTAAAGCGATCATGGATTGTGATCGAAGGATTATCATAATAAATGATGATGGAGACGTTGTTGTTGACATAAATTGTGGGAGGCCAAATGAGTTAATGAGTAGTTTTCTCTATTCACTTGAAGTGGCTAAAGAGGAGATAAAGATATATCGATTATTTGGGACATAAGAATATTTTAGATGAAGTGTATGGTTTACCTCCTTATCGTGAAGTGGAGTTCCATATTGACTTGATTCCAAGAACGACACCGATTGTACAAATTCCTCGAAGGCTGGCCTCGAAAGAAAGGAATTAGAGAAGCAGATGTTTGATTTATTGCAGAATGGTTAAATCCGGCGTAGCATATCAAGTTGAGGATCGCCGGTAGTTTTCTTTACAAAGGAGGATGGCTCTCTTAGGTTATGTGTAGACTACTGAGAGTTGAATAAGCGGACTATCAAAAATAAGTATCATTTACCTAGGATCGACGACATGTTTAATCAACTCCATGGAGCTTGGATATTTTCTCAACTGGATCTTACCACTAGTTTGCACCAATTAATGGTAGCAGAGGAAATGTGCTCTTAACAGCTTTTCGTACCGTTAATAGTTTTTATAGTGGTTAATCATTCCGTTTGGACTAACTGACGCACCCGCTTATTTTGCGGATTTAATGAATCGAGTGTTTTAGAATTTTCTTAATAAGTTTGTTCTCGTCTTTATTGATCATATTCTTGTTTATTCTAAGATGTAGGAAGAGAAAAAATATCACCTTCGAGTCACTCTAAATACTTTTAGAAGTCATGTATTGAAAGCAAAGTTTTCTAAGTGCCATTTCTAGAAATTCGAAGTTAGGTTTTGGAGGCACGTAGTTTCCAAAGAAGGCATATCAGTGGACCCAGCTAAAGTAGATGCGGTACTGGAAAAAGCCTGAAAATGCGACAAAGGTCAGAAGTTTCTTGGGATTGGCTGGTTTTTATGGAAGATTCATCAAAGATTTCTCGAAGATTGCTTCTCATCCGACAAAGTTGGCAAAGAAAATACTAAATTTATGTGGACACTAAAGTGCGGTCAAGCATTCAATGAACTGAAGGAGAAATTGATTAACCTGTTTTGACTATTCCAAATGGGAACAAAGGGTTAACTGTATACACGGATGCTTGCGGAACCGGATCGGGAGCAGTTCTGATGCAATATGGAAAAGTTATTGTGTATGCAAGTCGACAGTTGAAACCACATGAAAAGAATTATGCTACGCACGATTTGGAGCTCTTGGTAGTTGTCTTCGCATTACAGATGTGGAGACATTATCCTTTGGGTGAAAAGTTTGAGTTATATGCGAATCACAAATTTTAAAGTATCTCATTACTTAGAAGGACTTGAACTTAAGGCAATAACATTGGCTAGACTTTCTAGTGGCTTATGATCTTGAGATTTTGTATACACTAGGAAAAGCTAATGTTGTAGCTGGTGCACTGAGTAGGAATTATGCAGTTTTGGCTAATATGGAAGTTCATCCGACTCATATCCAATGCATTGAAAATAATCAACAGTGGGACGTTCATCTTCCTCAGATAACTAGAGCTGTTAGTGAAAATGTTTTGCTAGAGAAGTGACCAAGATTCATGGTAGATGATCGTGGCATTCTATGGATGAATGGTCGGTTATGTGTCCCCAATATGGATGGAATTAGACAGAAGGTTTTAACAGAGTCTCATCATTCTAAATTAACGATACATCCAGGGGTTACTAAGATGTATCAGGACATGAAGCGTACTTTATGGTGGGAAGGGATGAAAATAGACATTGCTTTATTTGTAAGTAGATGTGCTAACTGCCAGTAGGTAAAGGTAATTCACCAGAAGATAGTTGGACTACTTTATCCACTTGAGGTTCCAAAGTGGAAGTAGGAGCAAATTTCTATGGATTTCATCGGTGAATTTCCTAGATCGAGGAAAGGTAATGAAGGAAATTGGGTTATTGTTGATAGGTTAACCAAGAGCGCTCATTTCTCACAAGCCAAGGCAATAAGGATGGCTTCCAATTTGGCTCAGTTATATGTCAAAGAGATTGTTAGGATTCATGGCATTCCATGTGGTATTATTAGTGATCGGGATCCATTCTTCACAAGTCGATTTTGGAAAGGTCTGCATGACGCACTTGGGATAGAGCTGAGTTTGAGCACAACTTATCATCCTAAAAAAGATGGGAAGACTGAAAGGGTGAATCGTGTTCTGGAAGATTTACTTTGAGCTTTTGTGATAGACTTTGGAGGTCATGGGAGGACCACTTGCCATTGGTTGAGTTTGCTTATAACAACAGTTTCTAGGCAAGTACTGGGATGGCTTCTTTTCAGGCATTATATGGAAGGCCTTGTAGGTCTCCATCTTATTGGGTCGAACCAGGAGATCGCTTAGTACTTTGACTAGATATAATCCGTGATGCCACGAATAAGGTAGATTGGATTAGGAAGCACTTAAAGACAGCTCAGAGTCGGAAGAAGAACTATGCAGATGTGAGATGTCAAAATTTTGAGTTTGTAGTTGGGGACTATGTATTCATCAAAGTTTCCCCAATAGGAAGGGTGATTAGGTAAGGGAAAGGAGGAAAGCTAGCTCATCGTTTTATTGGACCTTTTAGGATACTCAAGAGGATAGGAACTCTTGCATATAAAGTGGAGTTACCGACTAGATGGTCAAACATACATGATATCTTTCACGTATCCCATCTACGTAAGTATGTACATGATCTACTTTAATTATTCCATCATCTCAGCAGGAGTGTTTGTACCAAAATTAGGCACAACACTCTTTGGAGGTATTTGAAGAGATAAAATGAAGAAAATAAATGTAAAAAGAAGATTATCTAGCAAACACTTCAAAAATATATCAGATGAACACGCAGAAACATAATGATTTAGAGTGGTTCGGTGTATAGCCTACTTCCACTATGAAACTGATGACTTTATTAATGTTTTCTTGCGAGTTGCAACTGATACAACGTACTACAGTAGTGATTTTTGAGTACAACAGTGGTCTTGGAGTGCAAAAGTGAATCCGATAGAGTCTGGATGTCAGAGAGCCAAAAGTCCTTTTTCTGTAGGCTTTGAGATGCTATTTATAGGCATAAGCTGTAAATATCTCGCTCAGGTCTCTGGAGACCTCTTCAGGCACGTAGGTGCGCCCACGCGATCGATCCCATGTGATTTGCACTCGGTCCATGATTGATACGAACCAATTTCATATCGATCAAGATTTAGCCCAATCGAGTTGAAATTGAGCGGAAACATTCTTTAGGTTGTACGTAAGCTCTTGCGAAAATTGGGTAGCATTTGGACTTCTAGATTGTAAGTTATGATCGATGCAAACTCGAATTTTCGGTAGGCTGTTTAGTTCGTATCGATCCTTTCGTATCGCTCTATTCATATCGATCCGAGCACATGCCTATATGTTGACGCGGCACTAAATTTTTGGATCGATCCACTTTTGATGCTGACTTGACCGAGTCATTCCAAGGTTTTCGCCTTGTTCGTATCGATCTTAATTGTTCTATTTGCGTCGATCGGTCACATTTCCTTGTTCATATCGATTGGTTGTGTTGCCTTATTCGTATCGATCGTTTGCATTGTACTTTGTATCAGTGGGAAGTGTTGGTTTCGTATCGATCGATTGCATTGTACTTTGTATGGGTGGGAAGTGTTGATTTTGTATCGACTTGTGGTTGATCGATACGAAACATGTTGAAACTTAATCGATACGAATTAGACACTCGCGTTTCAGTTGATGGATTCAAAGTAGACTGCCTTCGATGGATACGAACAAGAAAATTGCATGGCGCTGGACATGAATAGATAGATATATGACAGATACGAAATCGACCGATACGAAATGATGGATTGATTGTAGCCTGATCGATATGCAATGATGGATATGAACGAGTTAGTTTCCTTGACTTGCATCGATCATATCTTGAGCATATGAACTCGGATTGACTCGAAATTTGGAACATTGGCTTTCATAGCTTTACTTGGCATGCGTTGTCAATTGCAGCTCGGTCCGATCTCGAAAAATATTCATCGATATCCACAGTGAGTCTGCATATAACCGATCTTCAAGACGGACTCTGCTTGATTTCCAGTTAAGTTCTTGGTATCACGGCCTTACCAAAAGGCAGGATAACATTTCCCCTTAAAGTACGTCTTGTGACAATACGCCGTGCTTTGAAAGCTGCAATCTTTATCCTAAACAGTTTTATCTGACTTGCCTGAATGGCTGATGTCTTTTCGTCAAAAGATGTAGCCGTTGATTGACGCTTTAGTAACATAAATAATGAATTGTTGATTGTCAATTGTTATACCATGTACTGTTGTAATCGATTGATGCATGATAGAAATCGGTCAACCGTTGTTGTAATCGTCACCAGACAACTACTCAATTCCTGCGAATTTTAAAGATTATATGGTAACTCATTGTACATGAATGTATGCTAGCCTGATTCCCGTTAACATTCGTATGTTCACGAGTCATTGTCGGGTTTTTTACTTTTTTTGTATCGAATTCCATATCGATCCTCTCCTGAATTGATGTAAAATTTGCGTTGTAACAACACTTGATGGCTGTTTTGGAATGTCTCTTCGTGTCGACCCTCTCCTGGATCGATATAAAATGTCAGAAGATTGTTCTTGCATCGATGTAATTCACATTGATGGATACAGAACAAACATTTCGCATCGATGGATACGAGCTTCGATGGATACGAAATTGTCACCTCGTATCAATGAGAAACGAATAGTTTAATCATGGCATGGAAATGGTGTTCGCATCGATGACATGTGTGGTCTATCTTTGGTGGATACGAACAGCTGCATCTCTGATCAATACGGGTGGATGGATATGAAGAAAATTATGTGTATCGATGATATTGAGACCCATTGCTACCAGTCATTTTAACCTGAAGGCGAATCGTCATTCACCTTTACCTCACTTCCATATAAATATCATGTGGACTTAGGAAAAATTTTCACTTGCTTTCTACTTTTCCTGTAGCCTTCGTATCGACTGGAAAACTCGAAAAAAGAATCTTGCCTTCTTTCGAGCTAGGCCCTTTGTCACTGTCTTCGAATCGCTCAAGTGTTTAAGAAAAGAAAATCCTCGTCTTCGAACCTGTCAACCCATCAATTCCTTGAATCACTTGTTCTAATTAGGTAGTTAACCTATATCAATCGACTTTGAACGATGAGATTTCAATTCTTTTGCCATTTGACATGCCTTTGTGACCGATTTTGGTGATGTGGTGGTCGTGGGTGGCCGAAGCGAGGCCAAAGAAAACCCCTATGACGTTTTAGCAGATTGGGGAAGAAAAATGGTAGAGTGATATGAAGGATCCGGTGGATATGGTTGAGCTCTGCTTTCATATCGATCATGGAGGGCTGACGGATCGTTCGAATCGATTTGGATCATAAGACTTCGAGATGATGAAATGGTAGTATTCATATCGAATGATGATAGAACTTCGTACCGAATCGAGGTGATCGATACGAGTGCTTCGGACTTGTTGATCAATATAAAGGGGTTGCATTTGATCAATTCGAAATCCAGCGTTTTCGATTGATATGAACTACATGCCAGGAGATCGATGTGACGGCAACTCACTTGATTAATGCGAACGTGTATCCTGATGGATACGAAACAGATCGTTATGAACTAGGGTTTTTGCGACCTATACGATTTAAACCTTAGTGAACTTGAAACCTCTTGCATATTTGAACACCTGACTCCGATGAGCTTCAATCTTGCATACCTGAACTTAACTATTGAATATCATATTTGACTATCCTTCGAAGCTCATCGATGGAACTGTAACTTAAATCAATCTTAACGAATTTTAACTCGGATTGGTCTCTAAAGTCTGAATGGCACGGTTGTGACGGTCAGTGATGACGATCGCTCCAATCGAATTCTGAAGTCTCTCCGTTTAGACATTTTCTTTAACTCTGTTGAATTTCTCAAGTTATTTGTAGCACCGCATTGCACAACACATTCACACACTTCACACTGGAGAACACACGGGCTTATTATCTTCTAATGATGATTTTTCATAAGTTAGTTAGTTCTGAAGCCTACAAGATCACAACAGCAGGAAATTCAGAGTTCACTTCCCTTACAATAGAGGTACCGGTCATCATGGTCGAAGTTATAGGTCCAGCTCCGGATGAGCTACCAGGTGCTAACCCACAGGATTCTATTCTGTCAAACATCTTCGAAGACATGCTGGGATGGATATGCCTAAGGCATGGTTTTTCATTGAACGATGTGTTATTGCCGGGGCCAAATGACAGACCGCATGCTCCATCGGAGGGGTTTACTGCTTTCATTCGCCATGCATGTACAGCTGGAACACTTCCTCCGTTTAACCAATACATTAGAGAAATGTTGTTTTTCTTCGAAATCGCCCCCTTTTTAGTTACACCCCAATGGATACGCTGTACTGAATAGCCTATTCATCGTATTTATAGAGCATCTTTTTCGACCACCGATCCCGATCAAAATTAGATACTTATTTAATGTCAAGAGTCGAGGAGATAGCCCTTCTTTTACGTTCCTAGGATAGGTCAGGAATTGTCAAGTGGTAATGTAATCCTGGACCAGGCTGAGTTACTTTAAAACAAAATGGTTCTATGTCTGATGTCCTCCAGGATTCGCCAGCCGATGGTTAGTCATACGTAAGGGCTACAATCTTTTCAAGTAGTTAATGAGATAATCATAGCTGATACCATAATTAATATCTTCTTTCCTTTACAGCCATAATTCCACGACCCGAGGGCGCACAATTTAAAGAAATAGTTCGTGTCCTTCAAGAAGTGTCGAATGAGATGAGGGAAATAAAGTTGGTGTTAACAGATGAAACTTAATGATAGTTTGGCTGATCGAGCGAAATTAGAGTATAAGTCTCGAAGGGACATTGAGAGCAGTCCCGACTAGACAGGTGAAGCATGAGATGCCCATGATTGTAATAGCTGAAGAAGGTGATGATGAAGATACACCCATCGATGATGAACCCATTGTTGGGCCTTCCAACGCCTTTTAAGATTCTGAAGGAAGGAGAAAAGACAAGGCTACAACCCATAAGCGTTCTAAGTCTGGAAGATGGAAATACGTAATTATGTCTCTCCCTATTTCTAGCATTAGAGTTTCATAGGCTCCTCCCTTGCAAGTGGAGAACCTTTTCAAAGGGGTTGCCGATATCCCAATTCCGGATTATGTGTCACTCCAACACGACGTCGGATTAGAGGAGCTTCAGAGTGCCTTAGAATTAAGCGAGTCTCTTCCCACAAGTGTGGCCGACATTTCTGGTCGGTCGGGGGGTTGCACGTACATATACACTTCATGGCACTATACTATTTCCAAGCTCAAGCCGTTTACTTCAAGAGATTACTAAATTTGCTTCTCTTACTTTGTAGGTACAATGTCTGGACGTGGGTCGATGTTGGGGAGTCTTCGCCCGGCTCGTTGATCCTCTTCGTATTATGACTCATGTAGGAGAGAGGCAAAGAGGGATTATGATCGTGGATACTCTAGCTAGGAAAGATACGATAAAGATAAGGACATTGACTACAGACATCGATCTCGATCCCGTTCACCACCTCCTAGAACCCCTACACACCCCTCGAGCTATGGAAAACAAACTATAGAGCCTCCCTGCCATAAATCGTCTTCCCAAGCCTCTAGGCTTGAATCACAATGTCGTAGACATGAGGCCGAAACTCTCGTTGTCACTGAACAGGCTATTACTGAGCCCACCGTAAAAGGGGCTATTAGAATCGCACAACCGAAGAAAGATTTTCTGAATATTTGCTTTGATGGCTACATCTTCCCTCCGCACTTAAAGAGAATTCCAATGGAAGCAGAGAACATAATGCCTGATTATATTCATGACATCTACACTTAGTATAAGAAGTGGTCAAAAGCCATAGAGAAAGCATCCAAGCTGTCCTTTGAATGGGCGGCCACCATGGAGAAATTAGAAAAAGAGCTCGCTCAGAAGGATCGAATCATCCAAGTGCTTAATGATGAAGCCGAATCCTCCTGAATGTCAAAAATAGAGGCCACTCAAAAGGCTAACGAGGTGAACTTGGCCATGGAGAGGATGAGGCAAACACACTTTGCCCTTGTGGAGGAGATGGGCCACCAGAACACCGCTGTCATTGCCGAACGGGATATGGATTTCAAAGAACTTAACAAGCTTAAAGACAAATTCTTTGAAATTATCAAGGAAGGGGATGACACAAGTTGCACAGCCCAGGAGGCATGTGAACAAGCCGTAATGCTTCAGGGTGAACGGGATGCGGCAATGGCTAGAGTCCGCATGGTGGAGACTGAGGTTGAGGAGAAGGTCTGAATGGCGGAGTCTAGGCTAGAAGCTGACATTGAAGATCTCCTCATCACCTGTAATGCCAACATCTTGAAAAATATGAACCTAGCCTGGCTGGACAACTATCAGACACACTTATAAAACACCTGGGGTTGTCTAGTTGAGGATGAGAAAGTTGCCCATCAGGGAAAGTTGGTCGATGGATTCGAGCTTGAGAGCTGAGTGCTGAACGAAGACGAAATAAAAATTCTCCATGATGCTATGATTTCGTATGAGAAGGAGAATCTTGGTGCTCAGCATTCGGAGATTGGAGAAGGTTATGGTGTCGAGCACCGTGACACAAGTTCCGAAACCCTTGTGCCAACTCAGCCTGAACCGACCTCTGCGGTTGAATCTCAATCCATTCCTGCTTATAGCCAGGATCAACCGCAGATATCTCAAGCTAGTGAGTAACTTCTTGAGACCGTTCAACCGACAACAATTCAAATTGAGGAAGGTATTCTGAATGTTTCATATACTTTTTCACGATTAGAAGCTTCACTTGAAGTATTTAGTAACAGTTTCCTTTGTTTCTTACTAGTGATTGGAGCTACATCAGCTGCGCCTCCTGCCACCACTCAAGAGTCGCATCGTGTGCTAGTGGCTTTCGTAACTTAAGCGGTCGCTTCAACAACTACCACATCTATTGGCAGAACGTAGGGGAGCTCACTTTCCTTTGATGAGAAGATGATGGAGGAATTTCTCGATCGTCACAGTGATCCCTTCACGGATCTGCCATTTTTCATGAGCGGAAGCATACCGGCGACCAATTCTTCAAGTTCAGCTGCAGACATTCCTTGCGCTGTGAAGACACTTTATGAGGAAGAGATTATAGCTGAGATAAATGCCGAAATGGAAGCAGCAGCTCAAACCAGTAGCTTCGAAGGTGGAATGGCAGGACCTGGTCCGGCTCCATTAAGGATGATATCTCCCGGTGGTATGGTTTTTGACACCAGCGTACCTATTCTAGCTCCTATAGTTGATCTGATCCCCCCAAATTGGCCTTCTGGTAGAATTCCTACACATACGAGTTCAGAGGAGGAAGTGGACATAATGCCACCCACTGTTGATCAGCCGTCGAAAGGCAAAGGCTCGAAGAGGAAAACCACTAGCAGCTCCAGCAGGTCCATGCCGAAGAAGAAGCTAAGGAAGAATAAAGAGTAGATAGGCCTCTTTGGATCATTTTTGAATAGATAGGAATTTTCTTTTGTTTTTTCCTGCATAGGCCGTGTATAGATGTGGGTTCGTCCCTCACTAATAGGATTTTGGAAATAACTTGTACATAAACTCCTTTCACAAATAGTTGAAATGAAATTTCTATTTTGGCTTCAACTCAATTATTGTGTATTTGCTTAAGTGTTCCAACATTTGGGTTTTGTTCAGTGCACTTGCGAAGTTTCAACATTTGAGTTGAGTTTTTGTTTACTTTTCAAGTCTCGTAACTACGGACATGAGTCATAGCCGGAGATTAAGTTGAATTTTGACGTTGCACTGCTTCAATCAATGGTTGGCACTTAAGTTCTGCCCCCAGTTTCGGGGATGAGTTGTAAAGATCGGCCAACGATTGCATTTCGCCTTCATTTCATCGAGCTTGACATCGTTGAATCGATGCTGAAACAAGTGAGAGTCGAGTGGTCGAATCACACTCGCTCACTTATTAATGATCATACCCGCACTCTAGGGATTTGCATTTGCATGCCGGCGGTCGACCACACCTATTTAAGTTTTAAGTATGTGTCCATGCTCTGGGGACTTAAGTTAATTTACGAGTGGTTATTCACACCCTAGTTATATTTATACTCTGACCACACTTTGGGGACTCATAGTTATTTGCAGTCGATACCCTAGTTCGCACTCTAGGAATTCGGAGATAGTCGACGTTTGTACTCCAGTTCCCACTCCGGGAACTTGAAGTCGGTTGATGTTTATACTCCAACTCACACTTTTGGAATTTGGAGTCGATGTTTATACTCTGACTCGCACTATGGGAATTCAGAGTTAGTGTTTATACTCTAGTTCGCACTGTGGGAACTTAGAGTTGATATTTATACTCCAATTCACTTTTTAGGAATTTGGAGTTAGCCGATAGATACCGACAGATGGTTAGTCACATCCATTTAGGTTTTTTAGGATTTCGTTCGCACTCCAAGAATGATGGGTTTATCAGCATCGTGGATGGTTGATTCACATCGACCGCGAGTTAACAACTGAGGTTGTTAGATGGGCGGGTCCATCCTCCTCGAATTTGGTTAGGATACGGTCGAAGTCGTTAGGTGGATGGGTCCAACCTCTTCGAAACCACATTCATAAGTTTATACTCTAGCTCGCACTCTGGGAGACTGGAGTTAGTTAAAGGATTGTCGTGTGTCAATCCTTCTTTGGCTTCAGCGTGACGGCTTGCCCCTGAGCTCGGGTTACACTTAGTGAGTGGCCAATCGTATCACAATCACTCCCTATTTGTATAAATTCCACCGTATAATGGAACTTAGCTCTTCATACATCATGATGGTTGTATGTCACATTCAATAAATAACTGCTATGGCTCGAAGAGATGACATTTTATTACTGAAATGAGAAAATACGGCAAAGTCAGTTGCCTTATTACAAATTCAAATTTCAAAATGTGAAAACAAATTACAGACGAAAAATAGACTAAAATAAATAAAGCCTGTCATGTGTAGTAGCGATGGAGACTCTCGCTGTTCCAGGTCCTTGGCAAAGTAAGACCGGCAACGGTCGACAACTTAAATATGCCATCTCCGAGCTTTCGTTCAATCACATACAGTCCATCCCATGTTGGTTTCATGTGTGAAGGAACTGGGTAGATTCTTTTGAGGACGAGATCGTCGAGTTCAAAGGTTCGGGGTCGGACCTTAACATTGTATAATCGGGCGACTCGACTTCGGTATGCGGCGACCCTCAAATCAGCCTCTTCGAGCTTCTCATCTAGCAAATCCAAGGATTCAGCAAGTAGTATGGCATTTGTCTTTGGATCATAATAAGTCACACGATGGGAAGATACTTCCATCTCAATTGGAATAACGGCTTCTAAACCGTAGGAAAGAGAGAATGGAGTGTGACAGTTGTGGACTTATGGATTGTTCGGTAAGCCCATAAAGCCATAGGAAGTCCATCAATCCACTTTCCCCTAACCTTTTCCAGTCATTACTTGATAGCCTTATTAACAGCTTCAACCTGGCCATTCGCTTGAGGGTGTGCAACTGCAGAGAGTTTCTTTTGAATGTGGAATTATTGGCAAAAATCCTTGAATTCAACACTGTCGAACTGGGTTCCATTTTCAGTGATGATGGTATATGGGAGACCAAATTGGTAGATAATGTTGCAGACTACAAAGATGATCACCTTCTTCATTGTGATTGTGGCAAGAGGTTTAGCTTTAGCCCACTTGGTAAAGTAATCAACCACGACAATGACATACTTTGCACCACCTTTGGCCAGAGGTAGAGAGCCAATGATATCGATGCTCCATACCGAAAACGGCCATAAACTGACCATTTTGGTTATCTCAGTAGGTGGGGCTTTGGGATTTCGAGCATACTTTTGACATTTATCACATTTCCTAGCATAATCTACTGCATCGCGGTTTACAGTCGGCCAATAATATCCATATCAAAGTGCTTTCTTAGCGAGAGCTTGCCCCCGGGGCGTGATCGCCACATTCTCCTTCGTGTACATCATGTAACACTCGCCTAACTTCATCATGGGTGACAGAGTAGAGGAATGGAATACCCTCTTTTATACATGACTCCATTTCGAATAGTGAATTGCGAGGCTTTTTGAAGAATCTATCTCTTCTCACTCCTGTGTTTAGGTAGTGTTCCATGCTCGAGGTAATTTCAGAACGGCGTCATCCATGACTCCTTATGGGGAGTGATCTCAAATATCTAGTCTATCTCCATCTAATCAATGCTTGGGGAAGATAACGTTTACATAGGAACAAGTCCCATTCGTTGTGCTTCGCTCGTACTCGCTAATTTTGCCAGTGAATTAGCCTTTTGATTGCGCTCATGAGGTATGTAGAAGATGGCATAATAATCAAACTGATTAAGAATCTCCTAGACTCGAGCTAGATAAGCAGCCAATCTTCGATTTTTTTCCCGATATTCACCCGAACTTGTCACACAACTAATTGTGAATCACAATAAATTTCCACAGCAACGATTCTCAAATTTTGGGCGATTTTCATTCGAGCAAGCAAGGCTTCATATTTATCTTCATTATTGGTCACACGAAAATCAAACTTTAGAGCATAACATATGGATCGACCTTCGGGGGTTTCAAGTACAATTCCAGCACCTGAGCACCGATCGTTCGATGCACCATCAATATGCAGTTTCCAGATATACTAGGAAGATACGCTTGTTTCAGGTAAGTCCTCTAGGATGGTAAATTCGGCTATAAAATCCACTAGGACTTTTTCTCGAATAGCTCGCCTCGGAGTGTAAGCAATGTCAAACTGGCTCAGTTCAATATTCCATTTGAGTAACCTACCAGGCGTCTCAAGCTACGTATGAACCTTTCGTAATGGCTAATCAGTGTAAACAGTGATAGGATGAGCCTAAAAATAGAGATGGAGCTTCCTTGGTGAAATAACGAGACAATAAGCCAACGTCTCTAGATTCGGATAATTTTTCTCAACTCCTATTAGTCGTTTATTAATATAGTAGACTGAATTTTGCACTCGGTCTTCTTCCCGAATTAAGGCAGTACCGATTGCGTTTTCTAATACCGTCGAGTAAAGGTACAATTGCTCGTGATCGATAGGCTTCGATAAAATAGGCGGTGTGGAGAGGTGTTGAATTATTGCTCGGAACGCGCCCTTACATTCCGTGGTCCATTCAAAATTCCATTTCCCTTTTCGAATCAAATCAAAGAAAGGAATGCATTCGTCGGTGGACTTTGAAATGAACCCGCTCAGTGCTGCTACTTTCCCTTTGAGGCTCTAGACATGCTTTTTGGTTCTTGGAGTCTCAAGATTTCTGATCATTTAGATCTTTTTGGGATTTTCTTCGATTCCTCGAGCGTTGATGATAAACCCAAGGAATTTTCCGAATGCGACCTTAAAGTGACATTTCAACGGGTTGAGCTTCATCCTATATTCTCAAAGAATACTAAACATCGATTCCAAGTCTTTAATATGATCAGTGGAGAATCTTGACTTCACCAGCATGTTGTCTACACATACTTCCAATGTCTTTTCGATCTAGTTAGCGAACATTCAATTGACTAGTCATTGGTATGTTCCCCGGTGTTCTTGAGTCTGAAAGGCATGACTTTTTAGCAGTAGAGCACTAGATCAGTTACGAAGCTAGTATGCTCTTGGTCAAGAAAGTGCATGGGTATGTGGATGTAACTAGAATATGCATCCATAAAGGATAATAATTCGTACCTAGTCGTTGAGTCTACAAGCTGATCAATTCGAGAAGTGGAAAATTGTCTTTCAGGCAAGCTTTGTTCAAGTCTGAGTAGTCAATACACGTTCTTCATTTCCCATTTGGCTTTCGGAAGAGTATGGGATTGGATACCCACTCCGGGTATAAGGCATCTCGAATAAACCCATTTGATTTTAACTCATCGACCTCTTTTTTAAGGGCGGCAGATCTCTTTGGATCCATACATGTCTTTTTTGCTTGACCGGGATATACCGTGGGTCAATATTCAACATGTGGCTCGCGATGTCCAACGAGATCCCACACATGTCAGACTGCTTCCAGGCAAACACATTGAGGTTTGCCTAGAGAAATTCAACAAATTTCCCTTGCATTTGTTGGCTTAACTGAGACCCATTCTTTAACATTCTAGAATCATCGCTATCGTCAATCGGTACATCAATCGTCAGTTCGACCAGAGAAGCTTGACTGTCTTTACTTTCGTCTTCACTTTTGTTATCTCTCCGGTCAAGATCTATTTGGAATTGGTTAGGGTGCCCGGGCCTGGGTTCAGGCACCAATTGTCAATTATCAACAAAACGGACGTAGAGAGATTCCTCTACGCCTTTTCCTTTCTCCTTTTGCTACGCCACGCATAGCTCAACAACGTAACAGGCTCGTCCAGCAGCTTGATCTCTTTAAATGATTCCAACTCCATGATCGATGGGGAATTTCAGAGTCAAACACCATGGGACAATGGCTGCCCTGAATTCAACTAGGGCAGGTCGGCCCAAGAAAGTATTATATGGCGAATCTATGTCCAAAATAACAAAATGCAGTATCTGAACTCTCCGACGTTCTCTAACTCCCATCTCCACCGGTAGTTCCACTACTCCAATGGTTATAGTAGCGCTTCCATTGAAAGCATGAATTCGGGACTGGCAAGGTTTCAAATCTTTAGCCTCTATCTTCATTTGGTTATTGGTCCGCTTGAACAGGATATTCATACAACTTCCACTGTCAATGAAGATCCTCTTCATCCAAGCAGGACCCACTTGAGCTGATATGACAAGTGGATCAATAGTGGGGCTTCGACCTTGTTAGCATCTCTATTTCAGAACAAGATCTTCAGTCATCGTCTTCTATTGTTTGGCCGGAGCCCCATCATCACAATTACTTCAATACTCGAAATACGCATGCCTAATAGAGCTGGCATACGACTCCATTTCTCTCCAGCTTCGGTCTGCTGGTTGAGGACCACTACTTACATTATTTATCACTAACCTTCCACAGGTACGAGCGGACTGTCTCGCCTGATTGGGTACATTATTTTGATTCAACGGTCCCGCATCTCCAAACTGTGGCTCTCGCACAAACTGTTCTAGCTTCCTCTCTTTTATCAACTTCTCAATGAGATCTTATAAATGAATACACTCATATGTATTATGGCTATAACTCTCATGAAACCTACAAAATTTCCCTGTTTGGATCTGCCTCTCCGATGATGGCTTCAGAGCAGGCTTCTTGTATTGGATAACATTACAGGTTTGTAGATATACATTCTTCAGCGACATATTCAGAGGAGTGTAATTATCGAATATAGGAGCTCTACGTCGTGGATCATGGTTCTGATCCCGCTTTCTACTCTAATTCCCATTGCTTTTTTACCAAGTCTGTTTATTCTGAATTTTCAATTGCACTTTCTTGGAGCTCTCCTCGGACTGTTTAACTGCAACATTACTTTGGATACCTACCATACTTGGCCCTGCATCATCCTGCTTCCTAGACTGTTTCGCATCCTCCCTTCTCAAGAATTGGGCTGCCTTGGAATAGAAACGGTCTAAAGACGCAGATGGTTTTTCGGCCAACCAGTTGCCGTGTAACGACCCGGGATTGTGACATTATATTTTAATAAATATTTAATCTAATTTAATTGAAATACAAGCTTTTCAATTTTATAAACTGATGGAATCTTGATCATTTATCAGTTATATATGCTTTGTAAAGGAAGTTTTGATTTCAAAATTTAAAATAAAATCTTTTAAAAATGTTTATAACAATATCTCTCTTATTCAATAAAGATCAAAGACTCTATATTTTTAATATTTGATAATATAATATGAATATAATTGTAGTCTTAAATAATAACGTTTAAAAATAAATAATCATATCAATAGTAAACATGAATATTAAAACATAAGTATAAAACATAATTATAAAATATAAGAAGTAACTAGAAATATAAGTATACAAATAGAATGTTATAAATAAATTTTTGAAAATTTAAATTACCAATAGAATAAAATTTACAAATTATAAACTATAATAATCACACATGAACAACACAAATAAAATAAAACTAATATACTAACAATGACTATAATAAGTATACCCAAAATATATAAGGTAAGTTAGCCTAAACATTTACCTGTGAGATACATTTATACAACACAAATCTTTAACAAAGATTATAATAGTTGTTGTGAAAATAAGTGTGCAAAGGAGTCAAAGTATACAAATCAAATACAAAATATCTATATACATATACAAATATCTTTGTACAAATTACAAGTATTAGAAACCATTAATTAGATGTTAACATAAATGAAGACACAAGCATTTAATTAGCACAATATTTTGTCAACTCAATTGCAAGAAAATCTCAGCCGAAATAAACAATATCATTTCACATTTATAGCATATCAAAAACAGCAATTCTTGATTGATCAAACATGTAAGGCTGTCTAGATATAACCTGTCTATTCAAAGCCCTTTTTATATATACAAACATCATATTATTGTGTTCATTTATAAAACTTGTAAAGCAAACCCGAGAAGAAGAAAAATCAGTAGCATCTTGTCTTTGAAAACCCCATTTAAGTTCTACAGCAAAAACAAGAAAAGTTTTACAGTGATTCATTTGCAATTCTTCATCAAACTTGCTTTCTATTTCAATAAAGTATCTGGTGAGTAAACATACTTTTCTTGAAATTTTAATTATGATAATTAGCTTCTAATGTTTGTGTTGCTACATGTTGTTAATGAAGGACCTGTAATGATTTCTGTGTACTGGAAGCTATATATTCTTCATCATTTAAAGCTTATACATCTTCATATATATAATATCTTAAGCTGAGAATTTATTAATAAGTAGGTTGTTTAAAACTTTAATTGCAACCTGAAATGAATTTAAAGTATCATAGTAACTTATAAAAACTGTTTATACAGGTTTTAAGTAAAAAGAAATTAAAAGCTAAAATTCAAATGTTTTAATTTGTGAATTTGATCACATATCTTGATTACATATACAAAGTTAGGATTTTTAAAATGAAAACGATGATTTTTAGTTCAATATTTACGGTGCAGTTCGAAAATAAAAAAAAGTTACATTTTTGTCAATTTTGGTTGATTCAATTAATTTTAATTGTTGAAATTCTTATGAAGCAAGCTTGAAGATGAATTAACACAGGAAAAATGCTTAAATTTTTTTTGAATGCATGGATTTTGAGGTTGAGATAAAAGTAGGGTTTTGTTCATATGTTTTTCGATATTCTGTAAAAGTTTGATTTCGGCACCATTAGATGATCGGTTATCTCGAAATTCTGGGTGAAGGTAGAGGAGTGTATGGCTGAGTTACAGCTGGAGTTGTATCGCGTCAGATGATCGTCGTTGTTGGGCCGAGAGGAGTTTGTTCGGTGCATTCACGTTTCGAGTTCGAGGTTCGGGCACTATTTTGGTTTTGATATTTTCGCGGCAATTTGAGTTTTGATTTTGATTATTGGGTTGATTTGTGGTTTGTGGGTGGTGACGAGGGTCACCGGATGGGCGGCGAACCACCGTGCACGTGCACGGTGGCGTTTGATGTCCGATGGGTTGTCGTGGTTGTCGCGTGCTTTTGCTCGAGATTTTTGGGGTTTTGCTTCGAGTCGTACTGGTTCGTGTGCGTGAGGATTTAATATTACAGTTATATTTTTACTTAACATACGCTTGAATATAAAAAAAGAGAAGAAGTAGAAAAGGATCAGGTGGTAGAAGAAGAAGAAAGAATGGAGGGAGATTGTACGCGGGAATCAGGGGTGAAGACGCGAGTTTTACTCGGGTGAATTGCACGTTTACTTCGGGTACCAATAGTTAAATTGTTAAACTAGTTTAATATAAATAAAGATATTTATGTTGACAAGTGTTGAGCTAAGTTTTGTTTTAAATTTCATCAAGAAGGTTTGTAAATGTAAGATGTTAAGTAAATTTAAAGAGTAAGTTAATTCAAAATATAAATTGATTTATACATGTAATTAAATAAATAATTTGAATAAATTGTAATTGAAGATTGATATTAATAATTTAAGGTTAAGAAAATTTGAACTTAGGGATTTAACTAACTACTTAAAGTAAATAATGAATAATAGTTAACTAATTAAGAAATTAATTAAGGATTAAATGATAAATTAATTAATAATAAATGATTAATCAAATAATTTGTGATAATTAAATAAGTAATTAAATTTTTTAATTAATAATTAAATTATTAATTAATAATTAAGAATCAATTAATTAACTGAGTAATTAAGTAATAATCAATAAATTTAATAAGTTAATTAATCATTAATTAATTAAGCAGAATAAAGTAGTGTATTCTTAAGTAATTAGTTAAGTTAAGTTAATCAACCAGTTTGATATGAACTGATGATTCTTGTTTGATTGATTATGATATCTGTCTGTGATATGTTGTAATATATTCTGGATATATCTGTGATGACTGTATATGATTTATCTGTGATATCTGTTATGTGAATTCTTAATATTGGATTAAACTGTATAAGTTAAATAGACAACTTGGCCCTTCAAATGGCGTTTGGATTTCGATGAGACCGGGATCGGGTATCAATTCGATATTTCGAAAACCACATCGATCCACATTAAACGATAGGTCATGACATATCAAGTGGAGATCGAGATGGTATTTCAGAATGCAAAGGTTATTGTCGTTAACTCTGAGGGTGATTCCAAAAAGAGTGTAACGAGATAATGCCTTCGGTTTCGTTCGAACCCGGAACGAACTTGTATGGATTGAATGCTTTCAGCACATCGTCAGGCAGACGATGAACATTCTAAGAAATATTTTCTTTAAAGGTAATCACAGCCTCAAGCCTCATCAACCGGGAATGGCTAAAACATGGGAGATGCAGCAAAGTTAGGTGGGTCATGCCCAAGCAGGACGAGGTATACCCCTGTCTAGATGTCCCTTTATTTCGGCTTTGTGGGCAGTTGTTGGCCTTAACTGCGGGGTAATCTTGTTCGGGACTATTCAGTAAGGAATGGTTCCGGCCTTGTGTTGTAGGGGGTTGGGAGTGATCCTCGGTATGGTGATCTAGGCCCCGTACTTTTGTTTTTCATAAACTCTTGTGTCGTAGCTAGTAGCTGGAATTTAATAGATGTAACAATTTCGGCTATTTTCTATTTACTTGAAAACCCTAGACACTATTATAATATCACTGGATTTCCTATAAAATGTTTTGGTTAGCGTAAGGTAAAAACTTACCCGTATTTATGTGTGGGGAGTCTTACGTGATACCTTTGTTTTCCAATGGTTTTCAAAGTTAAATAATTTTAACCTGTTTACTCACACCAGACCCATGTCTGACCCGAAGTTTATATTTTGTTTTACATAAACTCTTGGGTACTCAATTTTTTATGAGTAACCAAGTGATAGGTATTTAGAGTGTTGATTTTCTAGAGGAGCTTTGGAGAAGAAGACCAGACGTATGTATCTATCTATAATTCCGCTGTGTAGTTAGGGTATGCTGTATTTTGGATGTATGTATGGACATATATATATGACAGTTCTGTTGTTTGATATTGTATAACTCTGATGTATGTAAAACTATGTAATAGTTAAGTGATGTATTATATTTTGTTCCATTCCGCTGTGAGATTCTGATGTTGTTATTTCTTTCTTTCTATTCTTTTCTATTTCTATCCCTTTCTTTCTTAATGATGATACGTCTTTCTGGGTTTAGAAAGGCAGGTCGTCACAGTTGGTATCAGAGCGCTAGGTTGAGCGAGTACCTAGGCTCTTGAGTAATATTTATCTTGAGAGTGCGTATTTGTATTTTCATATAATTATATATCTATATTCTGGTGACCAACATGAGTTCTGCAAGAAGAGGCAGAGTTAGGGCCAGTACTTCGACAGACAATAGACGAAGTCAAAATGCTAGTGAGCCTGTAAATCCAGTACTGCCTCAAGTTAGTTTTGCAGCTTTATGCAAAGACTTTAACAACCTCGGAGGCCAACCATTCAAAGGTTCAGAATCGATAATTGAAGTTCAATCTTGGCTACGCTCTTGTGAGCGCATCTTTAAGAATATGAAGTTGTCGGATGAACGGAAAAGAGAAATGGCATCGTGGCAATTGCAGGGTGGTGCAGCAGCCTGGTGGAATGCAACAATAGCAAATATTTCCGAGGATGACATTTCATGGGACAGATTTAGGGAGCTATTTGAGGAGAAGTTTATGCCAACGGCAGGGAAAACCCAATTGTATCAGGACTTTCTGAATTTAAAGCAGGGCAGCATGTCTATTTCGGAGTATGAGACCAGATTCAACTAACTTTCATGCTATGGAGCAGGACTCATTGATACTCCCCTAAAAAAGAATGAGAAGTTTGTGCAAGGATTGAGGCCTGAATTTCATGAAAAGATGATGGTGCTTTTGAAAGGATCTTTTGTCGATTTAACTAATATGGCATTGAGATATGAGAATTTGATGAGTAAGAAATCTGTGGCACCAGTAGTAGCTTCAGAAGGGATTTTCACTAATCTGAATAAGAGAAAGTTTGATCCCAAATGGAGAAAGCCGAGCAAGAAGAAGCCTGGAAATACTAACGGACCTTGCAAATGCTACGTTTGTCAACAGAAAGGTCATTTGGCAAATAAATGTCCTAGAAAAGGATTCCAGCAGCAGCAGCAACAACCGCATTATGGTGGTCCAGGATCAGCTATGGTTCAGAGATCGTTGTGTTTTAATTGTCATCAGCCTGGTCACATGATCAAGAATTGTCCACTTTTGCAAAGGGCGCCTCAAAATAAAGTCTTTGCTTTGGAAGCCGGTCCATCTTCTTCTTCGAAAGGCAAAGGAGTTTTGGAAGGTACTTTACTTTTAGATGGCAAATATATTAAAGTTTTGTTTGATTCGGGTGCTTCCTTGAGTTTTATTTCTCTGGACTCTGTAGAAAAGTTCTTTCTTGCCCCTAGTTATGTAGACTGTCCTATCTTGGTATCTAATCCTATAGGAGGGGTGACCAAATTAGATACGATCTATAAGGACTTGAAGATCTCTTATCTATCCCACAATTTTTCTTGTGACCCGTATGTGTTGAATGTTAAGGGATTTGATCTTATTTTGGGTATGGATTGGCTCGATAAGTATAGAGCAGTTTTGAATTGTGATGAGAGAACAGTTTCGCTGGAAACTGATCTGGGTACAATTGCCAGAGTGTCGTGTGATAATTCTGGAATTCACTTGAGTAGTCTTATTCATGGAACTGAGACTTCTGAAGAGAAGATTGAAGATATCGATGTGGTTCAAGATTTTGCTGATGTATTTGAAGAAGTTAAGTGTCTGCTACCACATCGAGAAATAGAGTTTCGTATTGATTTGATTCCAGGAGCAGTGCCGGTGATTCAGCCCAGTAGGAGAATGGCTCCTAAGGAGAGAGAAGAGTTAATTAAGCAGACTAAGGATCTTTTGGAAAAGGGGTTGATTAGGCCCAGTTTTTCTTGTTGGGGCTCAGCTGTAGTGTTTGTCACTAAATCGGATGGATCTCTAAGGTTCTGTGTGGATTATAGAGAATTGAACAAAGTGACTATCCGTAATAAATATCCTCTTCCTCGCATCGATGATCTCTTTGACCAGTTGCATGGTGCTTCTATCTTTTCTCAACTGGATCTAGCTTCAGGTTTCCGTCAGTTGAGGGTAGCCGAAAATAGTATTCCCTTGACTGCATTTAGGGGACCAAATTGTTTCTATGAGTGGTTAGTTATGCCTTTCGGGTTAACTAACTCTCCTGCCTACTTTGTTGACCTGATGAACCGAGTCTTTTGGGATGTGTTGAATAAGTTCGTGCTGGTATTCATTGATGATATCTTGGTCTACTCCAAATCGGAAGAAGTGCACATGCAGCATTTGAGAATTGTATTAGAGACTCTAAGGAAGCATCTGTTGAAGGCGAAGTTTTCTAAGTGCCATTTCTGGAAATCGGAAGTTAATTTTTTAGGACACATTATTTCTGGTGAAGGTATTTCTGTAGATCCAGCGAAGGTTGAAACTATTCTGGAATGGAAATAGCCTGAGACACCGACGGAAGTTCGCAGTTTTCTAGGATTGGCTGGCTACTACAGGAAATTTATCAAGGATTATTCTAAGATTTCTTCACATCTGACTAAGCTGACAAGGAAGGAAGCGAAATTCAAATGGACGCCCCAGTGTGAAGAAGCTTTTCAAGAATTGAAGATAAGGCTAACTAGTGCACCAGTGCTTGCTATTCCGGATGGGAAGAGCAAATTTGAGGTTTATACTTATGCTTGTATGGTTGGTCTGGGAGCAATTATGATGCAGAATGGAAGGGTAATTGCGTATGCGAGTCGACAGTTGAAACCACATGAGAAGAATTACGCTATGCACGATCTTGAACCGCTAGCCATTGTTTTTCATTTGAAAATTTAGAGACATTATCTTTTGGGAGACAAATTCGAATTGTTCACGGATCACAAACCGTTGAAATATCTTTTCTCTCAAAAAGACTTTAATCTGAGACAGCAGCGGTGGGTCGAATTTTTGGCATCCTATGATTTGGATATTCTGTACACCCCGGGAAAGGCGAATGTTGTAGCTGATGCTCTTAGCAGGAACGCAGTCCTATCTCTTCTAGAAGTTGTTCCATCTTTTATTGAAAGGATATCGAGCAAGCAAGAATTCGATAAGATGTTGAGAAGAATCATCAAAAGAGTTAGGAAGGGTCAGTGTCCCAATTTTGAAATTGATGGTCAAGGAACATTAAGGATTAACGGGAGAATTTGTGTTCCGAATGATAGGGATCAGAGATAGGAAGTGTTGTCTGAGAGTCACCGTTCCACATTGAATATTCATCCGGGAATCACGATGATGTATAAGGATATGAAAAGAGTCTTTTGGTGGCCGGGTATGAAGAAGGATGTAGCTAGATTCGTGAATAGTTGTGCCATCTGCCAACAAGTTAAAGGTGATCAACAAAAGTCATCCGGATTATTGCAGCCTTTGGAAATTCCTGATTGGAAGTGGGAAATGATTTCGATGGATTTTATCGACGGATTGCCTAGAACCAGGAAAGGAAATGATGGTATGTGGGTTATTGTGGATCGTTCAATAAGAGTGCCCATTTTATGCCGGTTAAGGCAACTCATACTGCAGCTTCTTTGGAAGAAATTTTCTTGAAGGAGATAATCAGATTGCATGGTGTTCCAATCAGTATAGTAAGTGACCGTGATCCTATTTTCACCAGCAAATTCTGGGAGGCTCTACAATCAGCAATGGGAACAAATTTGAGATTGAGTACAACCTATTATCCTCAAACTGACGGACAGACGGAGAGGCTGAATCGAATTCTTGAGGATATGCTGCGGGCTTGTGTTTTAGATTTTGGAGGATCGTGGAAAGACCATCTTCATCTAATGGAATTCTCTTATAATAACAGTTATCAAGAAGTATTAAAATGGCTCCTTATGAAGCTTTATATGGAAGACCGTGTAGATCCCCATCCTCTTGGACTGAATCGAAGGATCGTCTTGTGTTCGGGCACGATCTTATTCGAGAAGCTTCTGCGAAGGTTGAGCTTATCAAGAAATGAATGAAAGCTGCTCAAGATCGTCAGAAGAAATATGCTGTTAGAAGACGAAGACCATTGGAATTTGAGATTGGAGATCTAGTTTTTGTCAAAGTTTCCCCAATTAAAGGTGCTATAAGATTCGAAAAGGCAGGAAAACTTGCTCCAAGGTATATTGGACCATTCCGAGTGTTGGAAAGAATTGGAGCTGTAACTTACGAAATTGAATTGCCAGAGCGGATGTTTGGGATTCACAATGTGTTTCATGTATCGCATTTGAGGAAATTTGTTCATGACCCATCACTGGTTGTAGAACCAGTAGTTCATGAAGATTTGGAAGTAGAACCCAATTTGACTGTAGCTAGAAATCCAGTTCGGATTGTGGATCAGGACGAGAAGCAACTCAGGAGCAAAGTGGTGAAACTCGTCAAGGTGCAGTGGAGTGAGGATCCCAGAGATTGTACCTGGGAAACTTTCGATAGTTTTAGGAACGCTTATCCAGATTTGTGTCCGAATAACTGGGGATGTTTGTAAGGGTAGACTGTTTGATTGTTTGCTATTGCATGGATGATATGTATTTTTGGATTGTTAATATAAAAGCTTTTGAATTAACTGTTGTTTTAAATATCGGGGACGGAATTCTTTTATGGGGGAGGAATGTAACGACCCGGGATTTTAACAGTGTATTTTAATAAATATTTAATCTAATTTAATTGAAATATAAGCTTTTCAATTTTATAAACTGATGGAATCTTGATCATTTATCAGTTATATATGCTTTGTAAAGGAAGTTTTGATTTGAAAACTTAAAATAAAATCTTTTAAAAATGTTTATAACAAGATCTCTCTTATTCAATAAAGATCAAAGATTCTATATTTTTAATATTTGATAATATAATATGAATATAATTGTAGTCTTTAAATAATAATGTTTAAAAATAAACAATCATATCAATATTAAACATGAATATTAAAACATAAGTATAAAACATAATTATAAAATGTAAGAAGTAACTAGAAATATAAGTATACAAATAGAATGTTATAAATAAATGTTTGAAAATTTAAATTACCAATAGAATAAAATTTACAAATTATAACTATAATAATCATACATGAACAATACAAATGAAATAATATTAATATACTAACAATGACTATAATAAGTTTACCCAAAATATATAAGGTAAGTTAGCCTAAACATTTACCTATGAGATACATTTATACAACACAAATCTTTAACAAAGATTATAATAGTTGCTGTGAAAACAAGTGTGCAAAGGAGTCAAAGAATACAAATCAAATACAAAATATCTATATACATATACAAATATCTTTGTACAAATTACAAGTATCATAAACCATTAATTAGATGTTAACACAAATGAAGACACAAGCATTTAATTAGCACAATATTTTGTCAACTCAATTGCAAGAAAATCTCAGCCGAAATAAACAATATCATTTCACATTTATAGCATATCAAACATAGCAATTCTTGATTGGTCAAACATGTAAGGCTGTCTAGATATAACCTGTCTGTTCAAAGCCCTTTTTATATATACAAACATCATATTATTGTTTTCATTTATAAAACTTGTAAAGCAAACCCGAGAAGAATAAAAATCAGTAGCATCTTGTCTTTGAAAACCCCATTTAAGTTCTACAGCAAAAACAAGATAAGCTTTACAGTGATTCATCTGCAGTTCTTCATCAAACTTGCTTTCTGTTTCAATAAAGTATCAGGTGAGTAAACATACTTTTCTTGAAATTTTAATTATGATAATTAACTTCTAATGTTTGTGTTGCTACATGTTGTTAATAAAGGACCTGTAATGATTTCTGTGTACTGGAAGCTATATATTCTTCATCATTTAAAGCTTATACATCTTCATATATATAATATCTTAAGCTTAGAATTTATAAATAAGTAGGTTGTTCAAAACCTTAATTGCAACCTGAAATGAATTTAAAGCATCACAGTAACTTGTAAAAACTGTTTATACAGGTTTTAAGTAAAAAGAAAATAAAAGCTAAAATTGGAATGTTTTAATTTGTGAATTTGATCACATATCTTGATTACATATACAAAGTTAGGATTTTTAAAATGAAAACGATGATTTTTAGTTCAATATTTAAGGTGTAGTTCGAAAATAAACAAAGTTACATTTTTGTCAATTTTGGTTGATTCAATTAATTTTAATTTTTGAAATTTCTTATGAAGCAAGCTTGAAGATGAATTAACACAAGAAAAATGCTTAATTTTTTTTTGAATGCATGGATTTTGAGGTTGAGATTAAAGTAGGGTTTTGTATGTTTTTTGATGCTCTACAAAAGTTTGATTTCAACACCATGAGATGATCGGTTATCTCGAAATTCTGGGTGAAGGTAGAGGAGTGTATGGCTGAGTTATAGCCGAAGTTGCATCCCGTCAGATGATCGTCGTTGGTGGGCCGAGAGGAGTTTGTTCGGTGCGTTCGCGTTTCGAGTTCGAGCTTCGGGCACTATTTTGATTTTGATATTTTCGCAAAAATTTGAGTTTTGATTTCGATTATTGGGTTGATTTGTGGTTTGTGATGGTGACGAGGGTCATCGGAGGGGCGGCGAACCACCATGCACGTGCACGGTGGCGTTTGATGTCCGATGGGTTGTCGCGTGCTTTTGCTCGAGATTTTTGGGGTTTTGCTTCGAGTCGTACTGGTTCGCATGCGTGAGGGTTTAGTACTGCAGTTATATTTTTACTTAACATAAGCTTGAATATAAAAAAGAATAAGAGAAGAAGTGGAAAAGGATCAGGTGGTAGAAGAAGAAGAAATAATCGAGGGAGATTGTACGCAGGAATCATGGGTGAAGACGCGAGTTTTACTCGAATGAATTGCACATTTACTTCGGGTACCAATAGTTAAATTGTTAAACTAGTTTAATATAAATAAAGATATTTATGTTGACAAGTGTTGAGCTAAGTTTGTTTTAAATTTCATCAAGAAGGTTTGTAAATGTAAGATGTTAAGTAAATTTAAAGAGTAAGTTAATTTAAAATATAAATTGATTTATACATGTAATTAAATAAATAATTTGAATAAATTGTAATTAAAGATTGATATTAATAATTTAATGTTAAGAAAATTTGAACTTAAGGATTTAACTAACTACTTAAAGTAAATAATGAATAATAGTTAACCAATTAAGAAATTAATTAAGGATTAAATGATAAATTAATTAATAATAAATGATTAATCAAATCTTTTGTGATAATTAAATAAGTAATTAAATTTTTTAATTAATAATTAAATTATTAATTAATAATTAAGAATCAATTAATTAACTGAGAATTAAGTAATAATCAATAAATTTAACAAGTTAATTAATCAGTAATTAATTAAGCAGAATAAAGTAGTTTATTCTTAAGTAATTAATTAAGTTAATTCGGTTTGATATGAACTGATGATTCTTGTTTGATTGATTATGATGTTTGTGATATGTTGTGATATATTCTGGATATATCTGTGATGACTGTATATGATTTATCTTTGATATCCGTTATATGAATTCTTAATATTGAATTGAACTGTTTAAGTTAAATAGACAAGTTGGCCCTTAAAATGGCGTTTGGATTTCGATGAGACCGGGATCGGGTACCAATTCGATATTTCGAAAATCATATCGATCCAAATTAAACGATAGGTCGTGACATATCAAGTGGAGATCGAGATGGTATTTCAGAATGCAAGGGTTATTGTCGTTAACTCTGAGGGTGATTCCAAAATGAATGTAACGAGATAATGCCTTCGGTTTCGTTCGACCCGGAACGAACTTGTATGGATTGAATGCTTTCAGCACATCGTCAGGCGGACGATGAGCATTCTAAGAAATATGTTCTTTAAAGGTAATCGCAGCCTCAAGCCTCATCAAACGGGAATTGCTAAAACAGGGGAGATGCAGCAAGGTTAGGTGGGTCATGCCCAAGCAAGACGAGGTATACCCCTGTCTAGATGTCCCTTTATTTCGGTTGTGTGGGCAGTTGTTGGCCGCAACTGCAGGGTTATCTTGTTCGGGACTGTTCAGTAAGGAATGGTTCCGGCCTTGTGTTGTAGGGGGTCGGGAGTGATCCTCGGTACGGTGATCTAGGCCCCGTACTGTGACGGACGGTACCCCAGTAGCCCTGCCATTGTTGGAAACCCATTTTCCCTACGAGACCCTACGGTTTTGATTTGTATTACCCACTTTCGTGGCTAGTAGCTGGAATTTAATAGATGTAAAAATTTCGGCTATTTTCTATTTACTTGAAAACCCTAGACACTATTATAATCACTGGATTTCCTATAAAATGTTTTGGTTAGCGTAAGGTAAAAACTTACCCGTATTTATGTGTGAGGAGTCTTACGTGATACCTTTGTTTTCAAATGGTTTTCAAAGTTAAACAATTTTAACCGTTTACTCACACCAGTCCTATGTCTGACCCGGAGTTTATATTTTGTTTTTCATAAACTCTTGGGTACTCAATTTTTTATGAGTAGCCAACTGATAGGTATTTGGAGTGTTGATTTTCTAGAGGATCTTTGGAGAAGAAGACCAGACATATGTATCTATCTATAATTCCTCTGTGTAGTTAGGGTATGCTGTATTTTGGATGTATGTATGGACATATATATATATATATATATATATATATATATATATGACAGTTCTGTTGTATGATATTGTATAACTTTGATGTATGTAAAACTATGTAATAGTTAAGTGATGTATTATATTTTATTCCATTCCGCTGTGAGATTCTGATGTTGTTATTTCTTTCTTTCTATTATTTTCTATTTCTATCCCTTTCTTTATTAATGATGATACGTCTTTCTGGGTTTAGAAAGGCGGGTCGTCACATGTCGAATTCAGAATCGGGGTCGATCCTCTTATTCAATACCATAAGAATGGAGTTATCATTAAGGTTTTTGATCTCGGCACACGTAGCATGGCATCTTTCTAAATAATTCTGGAGTGTCTCTCCAGGAGCTTGAGTGACACTTGACAGAGTGTTAACATCTTTCAGCCTTGCAACATGCATCCGAAACTGCTCAACAAATTTGGTTGCTAGTTGGTCATAACAAGAAATAGGTCGGGGCGACAAATGAGTGAACTACATAGTAGCTATGCCTCTCCAGAGAGATCGGGAAGCTTCAACATTTAACCGCATCGTCAGCTCGTGCAACACTCATCGACAACTCATACTTTCGGATGTATTTTTTAGGATTAGAACTTCCTTCATAGACCGGTAAAGTCGACATCCTGAATCTCCGAGGTGGTCCAGCATAAAGTATTTCATTGATAAAGGGAGTATGACTCCGGGAGATTCCCTAGTCGTCATTTGTGAGGCCTTGACTCTCTTGAATCATCCGACGGATCAATGTGGGGATGTCTGGCATCTGACATTCTATGCACGCAGGGCCAAGGTGTGGACGGGTTCCACAATGCAATGTTGGACCGGTCGTGGTCGACGATCTGTATCTCGCCTCCTTGGCTCGAAGTTCTCTGGAACATAGGGTTCGGGAGTATTTCCATGTTGACGATGGTTCAAATCTGACTGATTCCTTGCATCAACCCCTGGTTCAATAGCTGCAGTGGTAGCGCGGTTATCTGTGGTGTAATGAGGAACAATACCTCTCCGGGAGTAGGGTCCAGTCTGGTAGCTGGTTGACGAGCCAACTCTGGGTTGCCCAATGTTCAACATAGGTTAATGTCCGGTAGCTTGAGTGCAACCCCCGTCTAGCCGTAGGCGTGTAGATCTGTGATGGTGGTTCGAAAAGGCTAAACTCTCCGTGGATGAATAGGAGGCCTGATCCCTCCTAGATCTTCTATGCCTTTGGCGATTTAGCTGATTAGTCAATTCCGCATTTGCACGCAACTGTTGAGTGAGTTTCTAATGGCTTTGAGTCAGCTCACCGTTGAGTGAGTTTCTAATGGCTTTGAGTCAGCTCTTGCATAAGCATCTAGAATTCTTCCCTGGTAACAGGGTCTGATGGATCTGATGGTCCGGCAGTATTTTGATTGGATGCAGGCAGTTGTACGGGATTCTATCTGTCACGTCCTTCTTAATCTGCAACTGTAGAAGCGGTCCTTATGCTAACCATGGTGGATGATGAAGTTCTTTCCTAGATCTGATGCACATCTAAATAGGATGGAAGAACTCTGAACTTGAGATATGGATCTTCTTCTCAGATTTGTGCAATTTGGTATCGATAGTAGATCCAAAAAGCAGGAGAAAACTATATTGTTCTCGGTGAAAGCACCAAAGTGTTTGTACCAAAATTAGGCACAACACTCTTTGGAAGTATTTGAAGGGTTAAAATGAAGAAAATAAATGTAAAAAGAGGATTATCCAACAAACACTTTAAAAACAGATCAGATAAACACGCAGAAACATAATAATTTAGAGTGGTTTGGCGTATAGCCTACATCATTATGAAATTGATGATTTTATTTATGTTTTCTTATGATTTGCAACTGATTACAACGAACTACAGTAGTGATTTTCGAGTACAACAGTGGTCTTGGAGTGCAGAAGCGAAATCGACAGAGTCTGGACGTCAGAAAGCCAAAATTCCTTTTTCTATAGGCTTTGGAATGCTATTTATACGCGTAGGCTGCAAATATCTCACTCAGATCTCGGAAGACCTCTTTTGGCATGTGGGTGGGCTCATGCTATCAATCCCATGTGATTTGCGCTCAGTTCGTGATCGATATGAACCAATTTTGTATCGATCAAGATTTGGCTCAATCGAGTTGAAATTGAGTAGGAACATTCTTTAGGTTGTACGCAAACTCCTGTGAAAATTTGATAGCATTTGGAGTTGTAGATTGTGAGTTATGGTCGATACAAACTCGAGTTTTTGGTAGGCTGTTTAGTTCGTATTGATCCTTTCGTGTCGCTCTGTTCGTATCGATCTGAGCACATGCCTACATGTTGATGTGATGCTACATTCTTGAATCGATCCACTTTCAATGCCGAATTGACCGGGTCATTTCAAGGTTTTTTTCTTGTTCATATCGATCTTAATTGTTCTATTCATGTCGATCGGTCGCATTGCCTTGTTCATATCGATCAGTTGTGTTGCCTTTTTCGTATCGATCGATTGCATTGTACTTTTTATCGGTGGGAAGTGTTGATTTCATATTGATTTGTGGCCGATCGATACGAAGCATGTTGAAACTTGATCGATACGAACTAGACACTCGTGTTTCAGTTGATGGATTCGAAGTAGACTGTCTTCGATGGATACAAACAAGACAGTTGCATGGTGCTGGACACGAATAGATATATATGTGATGGATACGAAATCAACCGATACGAAATGATGGATTGTGGCCTGATTGATACGAAACGATGGATACGAATGGGTTGGTTCCCTTGATTTGCATCGATCATATCTTGAGCATACAAACTCGGAATGACTCGAAATTTGGAATATTGGCTTTCAAAACTTTCCTTGTCATGCCTTGTCAATTGTAGCTCGATCCGGTCTCGGACAAAATTCATCGATATTCATAGTGAGCCCACGTATAACTGATCTTCGGGACGGACTCTTCTTGGTTTCCAGTTAAGTTCTTGGTATCACGGCCTTGCCAAAAGGCGGGTAACAAGGAGGATGTGGAAGTTGAGCCTGACTTGACCATTATAAGACAACCTCTTCGAATTGTCAATCGAGATAAGAAACGATTAAGGACTAAGGTTATAGACTTGTTCAAAGTATAGTGGAGTGCAGATCCCAGAGATTGCACTTGGGAGACTGCAGATAATGTGAGGGAAGCATACCCTGAGTTGATGTTAGGATAGAGTTGGTTTGTTTGTATGGATTATGTATGCACTATTTGAGATATAATTATTTAATATGCATTTTTTGTATGGGTTTCAGGATATATATATATATATATATATATATATATGCCCGTTTTGAGTTATCTCCTTAAATGTTAATTTTGGGGACGAAATTCTTTTAAAGAGGAGAGTGTAATGACCTGTAATTTAACGTCTTTAAAATATGGATTTTAATATATTTTTAAATAATTAATGGATTGATTTATATCTAAAATAAAAAATCTCAAAATAATTGTTAGTGATTGTTAAAGGGTTTTTAAATTTGTCTACAAAAATATTTAGTTTGAAGAAAAATAAAAAATATGATCGAAAATCGTTTTTTGAATTTTCGACTTCACATCTTCTAAAAGTTGTCTGAAACGTTGTGAATATATTAGTATACATAGAAACAAACATTTAAAAACAGGTTAGGATTTAGAAATTATAGTAAATATTTATGTATAGTTTAAGAAAAGAAGGTGATGTGGCAATTTCCTAAGTTTAAACTAAAACAAAAAGCAAATGTCACATCAATGAAACATGTTTAAATATTATTTGATATTTTAGAAACTTAGATTCTAAATGCATGTTGGTAAGGGCGAGACAAGCATTGTTATGTGACAACCATGGATAGGAGGGTATAAGTGGAATTAGTCAATTTGCATGAGATTATAAATAACAAGTCCATGCTCTCATTTTCATTTTCTTCCCAAATTTTACCTCCTCTTATCACGGCCATAACTCCCTCAAAAATACTCCAAATTAAGAAATTATTTTTTAAAATTAAAGTGTATCAATTGGCTACAACTTTCATTTATATCATTTCTTCAATTTCCAAGTGCTACTAGGCCAAAATTTCATTTCTTTGCAGAGTATTTTCGGTCACAAATTTTCAAGTCCGAAAATACCTCTTCTTCTTTTTACTATATCTTCCTAAAAGTAAATCCAAATTAAGTAATTATTTTTAATAATCATAGAGAAATTAATTTCCAAGATCTTTCTTTTGGATTATTTATCCAGATTCCAAGAGCAACATAGCCAAATCTTGTTGAGAAGGTGGCGAATTTTAGGTTGTTTGGTTAGCTTTTAAGTGAGTAAAGCTCGCCTCTTTAACTAAAGTTTTGGACTTTATTTCCTTCACATCATTGTATCTATTTAAGTCACTTGATTATGCATTTTTGTTGTAACGGTTGTTACTTGGTCGCTTGCTAAAAAATGGACACCTTGAGTACTTAGTAAGTAATCAAAAATAGTTTGGTAGTTTGAAGTAAATTTGTATAAGTGATACCTTCTTTATGTTCATAAATATTATTTAATTTGTATATATATGCCATTTTTATGTTATGTGATGTGAGGCTTGGATGAAAATCATTATGACATGAAATTAGTTCTCCAAGTATCCGTGTAGCGACTATTGTTATATCAGCACTTTTGAAAAACACTATCTCTTCGACATCTTTTACTTTACTTTCGAGTTTGGGTTTCACGTACAAAGTTGATTAAATTTTTGAATAAGGATGGATTTAAAATTTATTTACCAATTAAATAATGATTTTAAAATTAATTAATTATTTTAATTAATGGGGATTAAGGATAATTAATTATCTTAATAATGATGTGTTTAAAATTAATTAATTACTTTGTTAATGATGTTTAAAATTAATTGACCATTTTATCTAATGATGATTAAGTTTAATTAATCTCTTAAATAACTATTGATTAAAGTTAATTGATGGTGTTTAAAAATTAATTAATCATTTTTAATTAATTACTTTTGAAGTTAATTAATTAGTATAAATTTAATTAATCTTTTCCATTTATTAAATTTTAAATTAATTAATCCTTTTTAATAAATGATGTTTTACAATTAGTTAGTTGACTTAATTAATGAGATTTAAAATTAATTAATTAATTTAGTTAATGATGTTTTAAAATGATTAACGCTTTTTAATTATAGGTATCTAAAGTTAATTAGTCAAATTAATCAACGAAGTTTAAAGATAATTAATCATTCATATTAATGGTAATTAAAGATAATTAACCTATTTAATAAGGATGTTTTGAGTGATTAAATCCTTTTGATAATGGTTTTTTAAAGTTAATGAACCAATTTACAAAGTTATTTAATGTTAAAAACTTGTAATAAGAAGCCCAAGCACGAGTTTGGTTTTGAAAAGGTAAAAGTTTTATTCGGTTATCAATTTTTTCCCTTAAAAGATATCATTTGTATAGAAAGTATTTAGTCATACTCTTGGCATTAAACGTCTAGGTATGGAAAATTGTCACTATCTCGAAAGTTAAAATTGTCGTCAAGGCAATGCCTAGAGGTAACACTAGCTCCACTTGCCCCACTTCATTTTTAACCAAGAAATAGTATAAGTTTGAAATTAAAGAGTAGTGGTAGGAATATGAGATTTACTGCCCATATATGATCGTTTTTATCTTCGATAGTCGGTTTGTCGACTATTTATTACCTCCACTTTCTTTATATTTCATCATTCTAAGACGATGTGTTGCTCGTCGAAAATGACCAAACCCAAAGAGCGAGTGAGGGCCAAGTTATGTAGGGTTGCTCCCATTATAGTATTTTCACATCCACTCTAGACTGGATTCGGTTGTGCACATTGAGATGTGAAATACTCGGATACTCGGTAACGGTTGGCGAGGTTCGGCTCGGAGAGAGCCATTGGAGTTCTCATGTACAAATTTTAGAGTTATGCTTCGGTAAGGGGGATGCGCCCTCCTAATCATTATTGGTAAATTTCCTTTCCTTATTGATTCGAACCGTCAATTTTTTTTACTTAATTACATCGGGAAGAGTATAACACTCTTCGTGATGTTAATTATTTGTATCCGTTCTTTACATTTGGATGTTGTTCTTGTGAGAGGAAACCCGTTCCGCATTTGGCGGTATGATCTCACATGTGGTTATTTAATTACACTTATTATTTAGAGTTTTACTTATACCAGACATATTGTCTGACCTGAGTTGTTTGTTTTCACTAACTCTCGGGTACCCAATTATATTTGAGTAGTCCTAGAGTATTAGGTCTTTTACGGGCTTTTTTGAAGACGACTTTCAAGCGGGAGGCCTTTATCTATTTAATCATATGTTTCCACTGTTTGTTTAGTTCTTGTAAGTGTATTTCGTTTCAGCATATATAAAGGCAGGTTGTTATAATTGCCTAAGCAGATTGTAGTACTTCTGTGTAGCTCTGATAACTCCAAATTAGGGAGTAACCTTGTGTACTATATTACTGTTGTGTTCTATTTAAAAGTTTTGTTGTGAATTTCTGTTCTGTTCTTTATTTTACCCCATGACAATTCATCTTTCGGATGCTTGGGTAACGAAATACCTGGATGTACTAAGTGTCATTCCCAGTGGTTAGAAAGATGGGGTCGTTACATGATTTTTCCCCTTTTCCTTCCCTAGGTTATGGCCTGCTTGAACTCTCTTTTAGGTTTTTGAGTTTTGAAAAATGAATGTGTAAAGAAATGGAAACGAGATTTTAAGGGTAATGGGATTATGGGTGCGGCTATTACCTATAATGCCCTTTTTTATTCTTTTGTTAATTATCTAATAAAGCATTTACATAAGCTCATTCTCTATGGTTATTTAAGCACAACCTCTAAATAAAATTTTAAATCTCAATCCCCTTATCACACTAAAATTTACATTGTTCTATTTAATTTTTCTAGTTAAATATCCCGAATAACATTATTAAAAATTAGGGATGTTACAATAACTTTGGCAACTTAAGGGCTTTTGATATGTAAGTATGCGTATGTAGACCTAGAATTTGTTAAGCATACCAATGTGAGACCAAGAGTAAGTTTCATCACCATCTACCATTTATGAGCTACCACATGTCACATCCAGATTGATCCACATTGCCATGATATAGTATTCATTGTCTACGATCTCAAGTATTTTCCACCATTAGACTGTCATGTGTCAATTATTTAAGAAGCATTACTAAAATTTCATAGGGTCATGTCATTAATCCATGAAAAGAAAATTTAGGACCATCATATTTATCCACATATCAAGGATCCAATAGTGAAAAATTATAATGCGAAAGTCTCCTCCACCACAATTAGGGAGGGTTCCTCTAATCTTCTATTTCATTGCTCATTCTAAACTTTGAGCTTCTCCAAAAGCTTGAGAAATACATTAATGAACATATGAAAGAAGCATGATTTGTAATTTTTATTATAAACGATAATAAATAAAGATATCTTCATAGTGGGGGGAGGAGAATCCATTCTCCAAACCACTCTAAACTTGCCTCTCTTTTTCTTACATTTACTTTCTTCTCATTACTGCTTATTTTTGATAGAGTTAAGCGTGCGCCCTATAGTCAATTATGTAAATTATTTTGTAACTTAAATCTTGTAAAAGAGTCTTATTGCTAATAAAGTATGCTTTTGGTTTTATTTTATATTATATGTAATGTTACATTGTTATATAAGTAATGAGAACAATACATTAAACGTATAAGTAGAAAATCCTTATAAAAGGTATATTATCGATTCAAGATGTAAATTGTTGCTCCAAAACTTGACACAATACCCTAATATCAATTGAATCCGAATTCAACAAAATGAAAAACTAATAAATCAAAAGAAAGAATGCAAAACACAAGATTTTTTTATAGTGGTTTGGAAAATTCTCCGGCTAACATCTTGTAACAACCCGCATATTTATCGATTTTATATTTAAATATTTTATTTAAATATTTTATCGTTAGTCGGATTTTAGTCCGAAAAGCTACTTTTTGCATACGGTCGAATTAGGACTCGGGACCACTCCCATTGAGTTTAAAATGCCGTTTACGACCTTTTTGAGTATAAGCTTTGATATGTTTGGAGAAAGTTGATTTTTGCTACTTTTCACTTTGGGTTTGGTTTTGGGCTCAGCCCTATGTTAACTTATACTCCAAAACTGAACCACTCTCCCCATTCTCCCTCACTTCTTTCTCTTTTCAGTTTTCTTAGCATTAATGGTGGGAGAGATTGGAAATTAAAACTCCAAAACCCTAGTTCCTCTTGCAAATCAAATTCCTAGCTCCAAACTCAAGAAGAACCCATTGGTAAGCTTCTCTTCTTCTTCTCCAACTTATTCTCTTACCAATTTCAGAAATTCCTAAACCTAATTTTGGGAATGTTCTTGTTTTTGAGCTTAGATTCAAGCTCATTTGGGTTGTGTTGAAGAGAGGTTGATTCTCCATTTTCTTTCAAGCTTCTTCTTGTTTGATTTTGTGAAAAGGTGAGATTTTTATCTCACATCTATGTCTATATCCATCTTTGTGATTAGGTATGAATTCGTAACATTTGTGCATATTCATTTGCTTTTGATTTGGATCGAATGGGTGAATATTCCTATTTTTGTGAAAATCCTTTTATGGATGTTTGATTACGATATTTGGGGTGTATCGAAGAGCCTATAAGGCCGGGCTGTCATTTGACGTAAATCCTTAGTCGTCGTTGCTCGCTCGATCGCTCCCGACATCGTTTGGGTCATATGGCCTAGGCAAATTGTTGCCCATACCAGGTTTTCAGACGTCTGGAGACCAATGCCAAACGTCTGGTTTTGCAACCTAGAGAAAAATAAAATACGGCAGAAGAATAAATAAGGCAGTGGTTAATTTCAGACGTCTGGAATAGGGTTAGACGTCTGATTTGTGTTTTCAGACGTCTAGTTGGTTTTCTGGAATATTTCCAGAAACCAAAACCAGACGTCTGGACCTCCCCCAGACGTCTGAATGTTTTTCAGACGTCTGATTTTAGGTTTCAGACGTCTGGATGGTTTTCTAGGAAATTTACAGAAACTAAATCCAGACGTCTGGACAACCCCTCAGACGTCTGGAAATCCCTAGTTTTGCCTATTTGCCAAATTTTGAGTATATTTCCAACTTTAATCGATTCGTGTTGATTCCCTTTTTGTTGTTATCATTTGATATTGACTTTGATGACATTTTCTTTGTGATTTTTGGGAATATCCATTTCTATGGATTTGGTATCGATTTCTTTGGATTTTATTCACATCTTTGAATGTGAATTTTGGTGATTGATTGTCCTACAATCATTTATGTGATTTGTCACTTTAAAAATATAAAAGTTTCAATACTAGTATTAAATATCAAAACTCTTTCATCAAAATGATTCCAACACTATTTTATTTACAAAGCTCGTTTTTCTCAAACCGTTTTCCAATCTACTAGCATATACAAACCTTTACCTCACTCGTATGAGAAATCTAATTAAACGGCTTAGTAAAACAAGTGGTATGAAACGCTTGCGTTTACTTGTTCGGTTAATTCTTGGACTTGTTCGATTGAATCTCTTGTGACAATTTTCTAGTGGAAACTTACAATTTGTTCGTAAATATTTAAGTTAAGCTAGTGGTTATGGGACATGATGCTAAACTCATATATTTACTAGCTTAGTGTAATTGACACTTCTTGATGATCATGACGATCATCTTTGTGATTTAGACTAGCAATGTGCGATGTCTCTTTGTCTGCGAGGGAGACTAAACCCCATTTTATGGAGTTTCGACTCAATTTGGTGGGGTAGCAACCCATGGTCTTCGGTCCGTTTGTGGAGCTTCGGCTCAATATGTGATGGTTAGCAACCATGGAATTAGCATTCCGTTTGTGATACACGTGTTGGTGGGCTTTATGCTCCCGTTTGTGATAGGCCTCCCCCCATTGTGATTTCTGGATTTCTTGAGATGATTTCTAGAATTTGTGTTTCACCAATTTTTTTGATTTCCATTGATAAGTTTTATCAATATTTGTGCATTGGTGAATTTGTGTGTCATTGACTTTTGTGATTGACATTGATATTATTGGCAATATTTGTGCATTGGTGAATTTGTGTGTCATTGACTTTTGTGATTGACATTGATATTATTGTCAATATTTGTGCATTGGTGAATTTGTGTGTCATTGACTTTTGTGATTGACGTTGATATTACCGTCAATATTTGTGGTTTGGTGAACGAAATAAGGAGTATGACATTTCTTGGATTCTTGTGTAGATTTGGTGATATTGATTAATCTCTTGTTGATTTTCAATTACTTATATATATCACAGCTTGGCATAGTGATTATTATGTGTTTAGTCATATCTCTTATTCTATATCGTTTCACCTGATATTTATAGCTAGACTGATCCATTTATTATTTTCTTATTAAATAATACTCGGGTCAGACCGAGATGTTACATGTGCTTCTGCTTGACTTCTCTCTTGGGATTGATTCCTATGACTTTTGGATAACTACTTAGATTAGTAATTTTTGTTGTATACATTTGAGATATAGACTCCATAATGTATACTTATTCTTTTGTGTAGTTCATGTAACTATTCTTTTGTAATATTGTGGATCTTTTTAGACCACTACTCTGATATACACTTTCATGTGTAGTATTCATATCTATTTCCGCCTTTGTGATATGAATTGTCTGTGACTGATTTGTGTTATGTTTATTTCTATATTTGTTTCTGAAGACCTTTATAGCCACTGTGTAGTAGCTTTGAGTTTGTGTCGGTATGTCGGATTTCCTCTTGAGATGAAAAGTTATACTTTTATCCGGTATATCGGTACTCGCACAAAGCAATTATACAGATAGTCGCTCCTCAACAGCCTTATTCTCCGTGCTAGTTGACAGCATTCACTGTAATGTTCTTGGCTAGCGTGGGTATAGAGGTGGGGCGTCACAGCTTGGTATCAGAGCCAAACTTCGGAACAATATGGAATATTATAACAAGGATCATCATCCTAAGTCCATCATAGGAGTCATGCTTTAGGATTTTATTCGGGTCTACGTACCGTCTTACCCTATTTTCTTTTATGATTCCTTGTTTTGTCTATCAAGATTGCTTGATATTCAATTTAGTGAATAACCTTTTTCTTTATCTTCTTTCTTTCTAAAGGAAGAGAAATGTCTAGACCTGGCCGCCCCAGAGTCATGCCATCTAGCACTCCGCCCCAGGATGGAGTTTTCATGACTGCTCAACAGCTTCTTGATTTAGTGACGAATGCTCAAGCAGCTGGAGCTAACCCGGAACCTACTCACCCAAAGTCGGGATTTGCACGCTTGTGCAGCGATTACACTAACTTGGGTGGGGAGCCATTCAAAGGTTCCGAAACTATTATTGAAGTACAGGCTTGGCTAAGGTCATGCGATCGAATCTTTTCTCGCATGAATCTTATTGACCTTCACCGAGTTCAGGTGGCCTCTAGTATGCTCCGAGAAAGATCATTGGACTGGTACGAGCTTCTTATTTCTGAGATTAATGAAGCGGATCTCACCTGGGAGCAATTCCGAGGACGCTTCGAATTGAAATTCGTGCCAGAAGCTGAGAAAGTGACGATGGCTCGTCGTTTCATTGACCTTGTTCAAGGCCATTCTTCCGTGATGGATTACGTTGCTTCTTTTGAATCACTTTCCAAATATGGGGTTGAATACATCAACACCCCTCTGAAGAAGAATCAGATATTTGTTTATGGCTTAAACAAAAGTCTCAAGAAGCCATTACTTCTAAAATTAGAAGTTTCTTTCGACCAACTCGTTGATATCGCTCTTCGTCTTGAAGAGGCAGATAGAGAGAATGATGTTGAAGTGGTGGGTTCCAAACCAAACTTCAACAATAACAAGAAGAGGCCAAACAAATTTAAAGGTCCTTATCCCAATAAAAAGGGGAAACAAGCAACCTCCATGGCAAAGACTTCTTCCTTTGGCCGTGGGGAATGCTATAATTGTGGTTCGAAGGACCATTATGCGAACAAGTGCCCAAAGTCTCTCTCTTGTCGCTACTGCAAAGTTCCCGGACATGTTATATCTTCATGCCCCAAGCTTCAGGGCAGGAAGGAGGGAAAGTTAAATGTTGCTCAAGCCCCTGGCAACACATCTCGTGGTCAAGGTATGCCTCATTCTATCCTTGATGGAATTATTTTATTTCGTGATCATCCTATTCGAGTTCTTTTTGATACGGGTGCGTCCCATTCTTTTATATCAAAAGAACTTGTTGATGCTTTTTCTTTGGATGTTTTGTGTTTGATGACTTCTTTGAGAATTGCGAATCCGGTTGGTGGATCCGCAACAATCAGTTTATTGTGTAAAGATGTCGAAATTATTTTGTGTGATTTTCCTTTCCTAGCCGATTTGCATGTCATGCGTTATTTAGGCTTTGGAATGATTTTGGGAATGGATTGGCTTAACCGTTATGAAGCTCATATCCTATGTCCTGAGCGGACTATTCATCTTCGACATCCTCAATCTGTTAAGCGGATTTCTATTAATCTTGAAGATTCAGATTCCAGCTTGGTTGCATCTTTATATTCTTTAAATCCTCGTGATGACGATGATGACGATGAGGGTGATATTATTTCTCTTATTCACGTCGTTCGTGAATTTTCCGACATATTCGAGCTCGTTTTAGGATTACCACCTAAGCGAGCAATTGAGTTCAGAATTAATCTTATTCCTGGAGCTCAACCTATCACTCGTCCTCCGTATCGTATGTCCAATAAAGAAAACGAGGAGATGCGTAAACAATTATCCGAATTGGAGACGAAGCAATTTATTCGCTCTAGTTCCTCGCCTTGGGGAGCTTCAGCTATTTTCGTGAAGAAATCCGATGGAACACTTAGGCTTTGCGTTGACTACCGCAAGCTTAATGATCTTACTATCAAAAATAAATACCCTTTACCTCGGATTGATGATCTATTCGATCAACTTAGTGGTGCTAAGGTCTTTTCACAATTAGACTTAGCTACTGGATTTCATCAGCTTCGTATTTCAGAGGATAGTATTCCTTTGACATCGTTCCGTACTCGTTATGGATCTTATGAATGGCTTGTCATGCCATTTGGTTTGACGAATGGCCCGGCTTATTTCGTTGACCTTATGAATCGAGTCTTCAAAGATTCTCTTGATCGATTTGTTCTCATCTTTATTGATGATATTCTTGTGTATTCAAAAACCGAAAAGGAGCATGAAAAACACCTTCGGATTGTGTTGGAAACTCTTAGGAGTAATCAATTAAAGGCAAAATTTTCTAAATGCCACTTTTGGCAATCTCATGTGAAGTTTCTCGGTCATATTATTTCTGAATCCGGAATTTCTGTGGATCCTTCAAAGATTGAAGCGATTCAAGATTGGAAGAGACCGGAGAGTGTGACAGAGATTCGTAGTTTTCTCGGCTTGGCGGGCTATTACCGTCGTTTTATCAAAGACTTTTCTAAGATTGCCGTGCCTCTCACTAGCTTGACGAAGAAAGGTGTTAAATACATTTGGTCGGACAAATGTGAAGCTTCTTTTCAGAAATTAAAAGAACTTCTTTCTGATGCTCCTATTCTCGTTATTCCCGAGGGGAATCAAGATTTCGTTGTCTATACCGATGCTAGTCGCGTTGGTTTGGGTGCCGTTCTCATGCAAAGAGAACGTGTTATTGCTTATGCTTCTAGGCAATTGAAGCCTGCTGAGACTAGATATGCCACTCATGATTTAGAGCTCGCGGCTATTGTTTTCGCCCTTCGTATTTGGCGTCATTATCTTTTAGGAGAGAAATTTGTTCTTTATACTGATCATAAGTCCTTGAAGTATTTATTCTACCAAAAGGAACTTAATTTGCGTCAACAGCGTTGGCTCGAGTTCCTTGCTTCTTATGATCTTGATATTCTTTATACCCCCGGTAAGAGTAATCGTGTCGCCGATGCTCTTAGCCGTAAACAACAAGCTGTTGTTTCTATGATGATATCCGAATGGAACGATCTCGAGATCTTAACCACTTGTGAGATTCGAGAGCGTGTTCCCGATTTATGTTCGTCTCTTGTTTTATGTAGCCTTGAGGCTCATCCTTCTCTTTTAGACCACATTCTTGAAGCTCAAAGGCTAGATCCCGAATTGGCTCTTCTTAGCCAAAATATTAAGGATAAGATTGATATTGAAGGATTGAAAGACTTTGATATCGATTCTCGTGGCGGCGTTCGGAGATTTGGTAGACTCATCGTGCCAAATATTAGTGATCTTCGTAAAGATATTTTAGAAGATTCACATCGTTCTAAATTCACCATTCATCCTGGTAGTAGTAAAATGTACGCGGATATGAAGCGACTTTATTATTGGGAGGGAATGAAACTTGACATCGCTAACTTCGTTAAGCGTTGCATGACTTGCCAACTCGTTAAGGCCGAACATCAAAGGCCTGGTGGGTTATTACAACCTTTTGAAATTCCTATTTGGAAGTGGGATCAAATTTCCATGGATTTTATTGACGGCCTTCCCCGTTCTCGTTCGGATCATGATAGCTTATGGGTGATCGTTGATAGACTTACTAAATCCACCCATTTTATTCCCGTTCGATCTAATCGAACCGTTCCTCTTTTGGCCAAAATCTTTATCAAACAAATTGTTAAATTGCATGGAGTTCCTACTTCTATTGTTAGCGATCGTGATCCATTGTTTACTAGTGGATTTTGGAAGAGTCTTCAAAAAGCTTTAGGAACGAAGCTTAATTTTAGCACCGCTTATCACCCCCAGTCCGATGGACAAACCGAGCGTGTGAATCAAACTCTTGAAGGTCTTCTTCGTGCTTGTGTTCTTGATTTTGGTGGAAGTTGGGAAGATCATATTTCACTTGTTGAATTTTCCTATAATAATAGCTTCCAATCTAGTATTGGTATGACACCTTTTGAGGCACTCTATGGAAGGCCATGCCGATCTCCTTCTTGTTGGCTTGAGGCCGGTGAGAAGCTGGTTTTAGGTCCAGATTTTATTCGTGATTCCACAGAAAAGATTGATCTTATTCGTCATAGGATGAAAGAAGCCCAGAGTAGACAAAAATCCTATGCCGATAACCGAAGAAGGAAGTTAGAATTTTCTGAGGGAGATCTTGTGTTCATTCGTGTTTCACCTATGAAAGGTGCTGTACGTTTCAGTCGATCGGGAAAGTTGGCGCCTCGATATATTGGGCCATTTCCTATCATTGAACGTATTGGTTCCATGGCTTATCGCCTTTTATTACCGTCTCAATTTTCTGCTATCCATGACGTGTTTCACGTTTCTCAACTTCAGAAATGTCTTCGAGATTCCGATTCTGTTCTTGAGCCCGGTGTTGTGGAAGAGATTGAAGTTTCGCCTAATTTAACTTATGAGCAGCATCCTATTCGAATTGTTGCTTCGGAGGTCAAACGATTTTGAAATAAAGATGTTCCGCTTGTTAAAGTTCAATGGTCTTCAAATCCTAAGGATTGTTCTTGGGAATCTAGAGAATTCATCGAACGAACACATCCGGACTTACTTTCTCATGCCCTTTGAGGTAAACTTCTATTTTGAATTTCTTCTTTTGTGTTGATATGCTTTTATGGTTGTTACTTTTTGTTCATTTATTTCTTATGATTGCGAGGACGCAATTTCTTTAAGGAGGGGAGTCGGTAACAACCCGCATATTTATCGATTTTATATTTAAATATTTTATTTAAATATTTTATCGTTAGTCGGATTTTAGTCCGAAAAGCTACTTTTTGCATACGGTCGAATTAGGACTCAGGACCACTCCCACTGAGTTTAAAATGCCGTTTACGACCTTTTTGAGTATAAGCTTCGATATGTTTGGAGAAAGTTGATTTTTGCTACTTTTCACTTTGGGTTTGGTTTTGGGCTCAACCCTATGTTAACTTATACTACAAAACTGAACCACTCTCCCCGTTCTCCCTCACTTCTTTCTCTTTTCAGTTTTCTTAGCATTAATGGTGGGAGAGATTGGAAATTAAAACTCCAAAACCCTAGTTTCTCTTGCAAATCAAATTCCTAGCTCCAAACTCAAGAAGAACCCATTGGTAAGCTTCTCTTCTTCTTCTCCAACTTATTCTCTTACCAATTTCAGAAATTCCTTAACCTAATTTTGGAAATGTTCTTGTTTTTGAGCTTAGATTCAAGCTCATTTGGGTTGTGTTGAAGAGAGGTTGATTCTCCATTTGCTTTCAAGCTTCTTCTTGTTTGATTTTGTGAAAAGGTGAGATTTTTATCTCACATCTATGTCTATATCCATCTTTGTAATTAGGTATGAATTCGTAACATTTGTGCATATTCATTTGCTTTTGATTTGGATCGAATGGGTGAATATTCCAATTTTTGTGAAAATCCTTTTATGGATGTTTGATTACGATATTTGGGGTGTATCGAAGAGCCTATAAGGCCGGGCTGTCATTTGACGTAAATCCTTAGTCGTCGTTGCTCGCTCGATCGCTCCCGACATCGTTTGGGCCATATGGCCTAGGCAAATTGTTGCCCTTACCAGGTTTTCAGACGTCTGGAGACCAATGCCAGACGTCTGGTTTTGCAACCTGGAGAAAAATAAAATACGACAGAAGAATAAATAAGGCAGTGGTTAATTTCAGACGTCTGAATTATTGTTTCAGACGTCTAGAATAGGGTTAGATGTCTGATTTGTGTTTTCAGACGTCTGGTTGGTTTTCTGGAATATTTCCAGAAACCAAAACCAGACGTCTGGACCTCCCCCAGACGTCTGAATGTTTTTCAGACGTCTGATTTTAGGTTTCAGACGTCTGGATGGTTTTCTGGAAAATTTACAGAAACCAAATCCAGACGTCTGGACAACCCCACAGACGTTTGAAAATCCCTAGTTTTGCCTATTTGCCAAATTTTGAGTATATTTCCAACTTTAATCGATTCGTGTTGATTCCCTTTTTGTTGTTATCATTTGATATTGACTTTGATGACATTTTCTTCGTGATTTTTAGGAATATCCATTTCTATGGATTTGGTATCGATTTCTTTGGATTTTATTCACATCTTTGAATGTGAATTTTGGTGATTGATTGTCCTACAATCATTTTTGTGATTTGTCACTTTAAAAATATAAAGGTTTCAATACTAGTATTAAATATCAAAACTCTTTCATCAAAACGATTCCAACACTATTTTATTTACAAAGCTCGTTTTTCTCAAACCGTTTTCCAATCTACTAGTATATACAAACCTTTACCTCACTCATATGAGAAATCTAATTAAACGGCTTAGTAAAACAAGTGGTATGAAACGCTTGCGTTTACTTGTTCGGTTAATTCTTGAACTTGTTCGATTGAATCTCTTGTGACAATTTTCTAGTGGAAACTTACAATTTGTTCGTAAATATTTAAGTTAAGCTAGTGGTTATGGGACATGATGCTAAACTCATATATTTACTAGCTTAGTGTAATTGACACTTCTTGATGATCATGACGATCATCTTTGTGATTTAGACTAGCAATGTGCGATGTCTCTTTGTCTACGAGGGAGACTAAACCCCGTTTTGTGGAGTTTCGACTCAATTTGGTGGGGTAGCAACCCATGGTCTTCGGTCCGTTTGTGGAGCTTCGGCTCAATTTGTGATGGTTAGCAACCATGGAATTAGCATTCCGTTTGTGATACACGTGTTGGTGGGCTTTATGCTCCCGTTTGTGATAGGCCTCCCCCCCTTTGTGATTTCTGGATTTCTTGAGATGATTTCTAGAATTTGTGTTTCACCAATTTTCGTGATTTCCATTGATAAGTTTTATCAATATTTATGCAGTGGTGAATTTGTGTGTCATTGACTTTTGTGATTGACATTGATATTATTGTCAATATTTGTGCATTGGTGAATTTATGTGTCATTGACTTTTGTGATTGACATTGATATTATTGTCAATATTTGTGCATTGGTGAATTTGTGTGTCATTGACTTTTGTGATTGACGTTGTTATTACCGTCATTATTTGTGGTTTGGTGAACGAAATAAGGAGTATGACATTTCTTGGATTCTTGTGTAGATTTGGTGATATTGATTAATCTCTTGTTGATTTTCAATTATTTATATATATCACAGCTTGGCATAGTGATTATTATGTGTTTAGTCATATCTCTTATTCTATATCGTTTCACCTGATATTTATAGCTAGACTGATCCGTTTATTATTTTCTTATTAAATAATACTCGGGTCAGACCGAGATGTTACAGGTGCTTCTGCTTGACTTCTCTCTTGGGATTGATTCCTCTGACTTTTGGATAACTACTTAGATTAGTAGTTTTTGTTGTATACATTTGAGATATAGACTCCATAATGTATACTTATTCTTTTGTGTAGTTCATGTAACTATTCTTTTGTGATATTGTGGATCTTTTTAGACCACTACTCTGATATACACTTTCATGTGTAGTATTCATATCTATTTCCGCCTTTGTGATATGAATTGTCTGTGACTGATTTATGTTATGTTTATTTCTATATTTGTTTCCGAAGACCTTTATAGCCACTGTGTAGTAGCTTTGAGTTTGTGTCGGTATGTCGGATTTCCTCTTGAGATGAAAAGTTACATTTTTATCCGGTATATCGGTACTCGCACAAAGCAATTATACAGATGGTCGCTCCTCAACAGCCTTATTCTCCGTGCTAGTTGACAGCATTCACTGTAATGTTCTTGGCTAGCGTGGGTATAGAGGTGGGGCGTCACACATCTACTTAATCTTATTATTTGATGGATTTCTTTAAAATACAAAAGGTTATATCCAAATTGCAATTACACTCCAATAGATCTCAATTTTATCTATGTTTTATGAGTAATAGGAAGAAAAAGATCTCCCTCAAGTGGAAAAATCTAATCCCTTTTCTAGTCGAAGGTTCCTTTCTGTTTATAAACGAATCCAAGCATAAATCTCATCACTCTACTTTTTCTCCAAATCCGAAGTTCTAGCATAAAGAATAGGTTGTGGCACACGTTCTTCAAAAACAAAAATTAAATTGGTACCACCATAAAATTATCGGCAGCGACCTGTTTTTGTTCTCTAATCTTTAAGTTTTGCTTTATGCTAGGCCCCCCCATCAATTTGCGTGCATTTTAAAATCATAAAATACGGTTGGTACCGACCAATTTTCTTACCCTAAATTTTCAAGTTTTCTTAAGCCCCAAGCGTTTAAAGTAGCCACTTCATGGTCTGAAATCATGTCGGTACCGTCCAAACCATATCAGTACCAATTTTTTCGGTGCTGACCAGATCATGCCGGTAACAACCAAATCATGTCAGTACCAACAAAATCATGTCGGTGTCAACCAAATCATGTCAGTGACAACCAAATCGTGTCGCTACTAATTATGTTTGTACCAACTAAATCATGTGTTTCTAAAACTTAGCCAAATCTTTTATTTCTTCAATCTCGGTATCTTTCAAGCATCTCGACTTATTTCTTCATTTATGTCATCTGTTTCATTTACTTTAGTCCGTTTTGAGACCGTGAAAAACTTGCCGAGACATTTGCACCCTAAAGTACACTTTTGTGATAAAAAAATGTTCTTTGCTTAAGAATACGTATCGAGACTAGAAAATTATCATCTGCTGTGCTCTTTCATTGTCTAGTGGTTCAGAGCATGGAAAATCATCTACTTCATTCGGATTCACATGCAGATCAATGGTTGTTCTAGCCCATCATAGTCATGGACTTAAGTCCTTATTTAGATGTTAGTCATAAGTCATAATCATCCCATGTCCCCTTGGAATTTAACATATCAAATACAAGCGCCATCGCATGTCCTTTTGGGATTACCATGCCATAAATCACATGTCATGCAGCCATGTATCTTTAATCATAATGGTCCATTGCCACCGATTGGAACATTGCTTATAAATCATTTACACCCACCATCCCACCACAAGCAAGTCAAAAATATCGAGGCAATGACATTCATCAATTATTCATTAATCATCACCAAATCATTTCAAAACAAACGACATTTAAATCCTGAAATTAAGTTTTTAGTCTCTTTAGATCATATAATCATAAATCCAAATTGAGCCCATCCACTCATTCTTTGGCAAGAGAACTCAATGTCCAAAGTTTTTCATTTACCCACTATCTGGTAAGGGGACTTGCTATGATATACAAGTCCATCCACTCGCTCTCTGGCAAAGGGATCTGCATTTCCTAATACGTCACCTATCTCTTCGGTCAGGGAAACTATTATCTACCTTTTTTATCTATCAAACTCAAGGGTTAACTACGTTCCAATAGTATCCATCGATTATATCAAAGTCATATATTATTTGACATCCATTGTCGAATCATTCAAATATTCTTATTCAAATCTAAATGCATTAAGTAAAATTAAAAATATTTAATCCAATCAAGGATTACTCTCAGGTTTAACTCAGAGCACGACTATGGGGCCATTCGGGATCCCGTTCTGTAAATAGCCCGGTAGCAATCCTTTATAGGTAATTTAAAGAATAGAGTGCAGATAATAAACCTAACTATGATTTACCCCAATCATAGGTTCATTATACCTTCTCTAGATCCACACCTGTGCCTGGGTATACCTACCATAGATGGTGATCATTTCTACAACTTGCAGTTTGTGCCTTTGTAATATGGTTCCTGACATATTGGTGCACACGGTTACTCTAAACCTGCTCTTCAATCCAGACTCGTAGATGCTTTCTTTCATTCGTTTCGTGCCTATCCAACTCATGGAATAAACAGTATTTTCTACAATTTATTTCTTAATCTATAAGTTCTCTCGTGGTGGGTCTTCTATAGTGAATCTGCTCTTTGTTTCAATGTAGGTCTCCTCGAGGGTCTATATCAATTCAATGTACGAGGAAAACTTTAGTTCCTTTTTTTTTCACTTTTATCCCTCGAAGCAATCATCGGCTTTTTTCTTTCCCTTACCATTTCAATATCCTACCTTAGATGGTCCTCCATCTTCTATGACATTCACTTCAACATTCTCAACTTCTGCATCCTCTTGGAGTAAATATCTCTTGGCTTGGTAATAGAAACCTATAAGGTCCACTGACGGATCCACTTCCAATGCTATCTTAAACTTAGATTTATTAGCGAATGCGAAACCACCACCTTAAGAACTATCGATAGGTATGGTTTTTGCAGTACATCAGCTGCTGCGTTGAATCTAGTTAGGTAACTCAATTAAGGTTTACCTTCCCTCTGCTTCCTGCTCGAAAGTTTAATCAAATCCTTAGCCAAAAAATGTGAACTCTGAATTGGCTAACAAACCACTGACTCGGTCCATCGGCATGTGCCGATGGACCCATTATCCAACTGGCGAAACTACATTACTACTAAATCCATCAACTACAATGGGAAACACCATCCTGTTAACTACTTCTAAGCACTCAAAACTCCTTTATGTTTGGATATATCTCATTGAACAAACCGTTGGATTTGTCCTTCCATTATACATTTCCAATGTCGTAGTTTGAAATAAATTGGATTCCTAGCATATTGGATGTTCGAGGTAAATGGTTTCTGTTTACATCCTCCAAACTCCGATCTGAAGTTCCACCTCTCATCACCTACCTTACAATATAAGCAATTCTATCATTATCATTTAGAGGATACCTCCAAGGCTCATCAAGCCCTTGCTTCAGATATGCATTCGACCCCTTATTCCTATGGGTAATTTCTAGTTCTAATCCTTATGGTTGCATGTTCGCATTTAGATCTACATTCCCGACTCTAGGTCGGTCTATGCCTAGCATCCCTGCTCATCTAAAACCTAAATTGACCATGCATTTTAAATAGTATGGTTGATATCAATATGTTTGTGTTCTATATTGACATGTTCAATTATTGGAGGGTTGGTTCCGTTCTGCTCTGCTCTATTCCATTATGCATTTGCTCTGCCTTCCAGCCTTTGAATATGAGTCCAACAGGTTTTTGTTTGTCCTTTTCTTCTCCATCTTTTGGAAAAATCATTCATCGTCCCCTCTTGTCTTGTAATCAATCTATCTTGCATCCTTGTCATCATCCCTTCCATCTCATCTCTGGTAACATAGGTAGAAGTAGATTAGAGCTTGAAGATATCTCCTAGAATCCCCATGCTCTGGTTGACTTCCTCCAACAATAATTCTTATAGCATGCATCTTCATCTTCTACAAATCAAATCTCAAGTTTTTATTAGTGAACGCACCAAAAATATTGTGCTAAAAATTGACACAACACACCAATATCTATTGAATCCAAATTAAACAAATAGAAAAACATAAGAAATCAAAAGAAAAAATGCAAAAGAAAATATTTATACAGTGGTTTAACAAAATCTTTATCCCATGTCCACTCAAACTTATTACTTGATGAATTCTCTCCAGAATACAACAAGTTATATCCAAATCCAAGTTACAATCCAATATATCTTGGTTTTATCTAAGTTTTATGAGTTTGAGGAAGAATAAGGTCCACCTCAAGACCAAAAATCAAATCCATTTTCTTGTTGAAGATTCCTTTCTATTTATGGACGAATCCAACCATAAATCTCGTCACTCTAGGCTTGAATGCTTTTTTTCTCCAGATCCGAAGTTCTAGCATAAAGAATAGGCCATCGTGCATGTTTCTTCAAAACAAAAATCAACTGAGCACCGACCATTTTTGTGCTCCAATCTTTGGGTTTTGCTGTATGGTGGGTCCCCCCTCAATTTGCATACATTCCAAGAACATCAAATATGGTTGGTACCGACCTATTTTCGTACCTTAGATTTCCAAGTTTCCTTCAAGGCTTAAGTCTCAAGCCTCTAAAGTAGCCACTTCAAGATTTGAAATAATATTGGTGTCAATCAAATCATGTCTGTACCAACCAAATCATGCCAGTACCAATCATATTGATGCCAACAAAAACACATATTGGTACCAACCAAATCATGTCGTTACCAATCATAACGGTGCTAACTAAATAATGTCACAAATTGTGGCAGTACCGACCAAATCATGCATTTTTGAAATTTGCCAAATCTTTGATTTTTTTTCAATCTTGACATCTTCCAAGCTTCCGGACTCATTCCTTCATCATTTTTTAATTCATTTCATTTGATCAAGTGTGTTCTAAGACCGTGGAAAATTTGACTAAAACATGAATGTTTTCATAACCATGAGTTTTAAATCAAATACCTAAGTACTTACCCTTGAATTGTTCCTAGTCAAGATGAATCGAGAAAGGATATTGATACATCTTTTGAGACTAATGTACGTAATGCTCTCCATACAATGGACGGTAAATTACTCATGACCGTTGAGGAGACTAAGGGATCACATACTTGTGATTATTTGGAATAATCACATAATAAATAAATGAGAGTCTTCTATAGGTTAGTATAACTAAGTCAAAATAGAAGCTCTCTTATAAGATGTGTAGCAGTCTTCAGACTTAAGCGTGCTGTTGGTCTTAAGTAGCCAATTGTACTGGTCAATAACATGACATTTTGACCATGCTACGGCCACGGTTGGATATATGTTGAATCACTTGAAGTGAAATACTACTCAAGAAAGGATTTTTTCTCCTTCATTGTATAAGATTAGTATCACCGTGACTAGTTGTCAACTTAAAGTCAAAATCTCTAGTCAGAGTAATACAATCAATTGATAAATGTTACAAGATTGAACAAGGGATTTTATATTAGTGTACGCAATTAACTTTGGATATTATTGGAGTTTCTGACCATTGACCAAACTTTAGATATTTTAGTAAGATAGTTAATAAAAAAGAAAATTTGCACTAAATACCATTAAAAAGATGTAGCTTAATAAAGATTAGAAATTGGATTTCACCTAAGTGATCTATATGCAACTGGACTTATGTACGATACTGTATTTCAACAAAGTCCACAAACACTTTAATGCTTAAATTATTCAAATATTACCAAGGACTGGATTCATACTAGAGGTATACTTTAAGGGTAATTATGTAATTGTTACACATATCTTACTCTACGACTGACCTTGTTAATAATGATGTTATTTGATTTTGTTATATACTTTGTTATATAGTGATATAATTAGTTTAGTAATTAAATTTAAGTATACAAATTGAAAAAATCCTTAAATAAAATTTCATGTGATTATAGTTGCAATCGTGAGTAATTCATCACATTATAAAATAATATTTTACTAAATAATCCTGGTTGTGATTTTTCGAGAAAGATATCGATATATCCATTAAGACTAGAGTATGTAACGCTCTCCAACTGTTAGATAGTGTATTACACCTGGTTGCAGGGGTACCAAAACGAGGTTATGTATTAATAGTTATCAGATAACCATGGGATGACTCATTCGAGAATTTCATATTGGTTAATAATAATTAAGGTCAAACAGGAAATCTAGAACTGACAATGTTATTATATTCTCTCGACTTAAGAATACCATTGAACTTTAATGTGGACACTTTATTTTGATTATAGTAAAATGGTGGCTTGGCGTCCATTGAAGACTATAGTTGGGTCTTAATTAAAGAACTGAATGTGAAAACTATTCAATAGAGAATTTTCTTTCCTTGTTTATATGAGCTTAGTATCATAGTCAACACAAGGTTAAAATATCTTACTAGAGCGGTATGGTTAATATAAATGTTATTATTGAAACATGGATTTTGTTAGACTAACCTAGTTAAATGTGGATGATACTGGAATTTTGACCAAATCCAAATTCCATAAGTCCTAATGTGTCATAGTGTTGACGAATATAATTGGGGTAAACAGTCATTATTAAATAGTACCACTTTAAAAACTATAAATTACCATTTTACTTAAAAGGCCTGTAAATGATGAACTTGGCCAAACTGTCACGCCGCTAGTTAAGGTGGCTTTTGAACGTTAATATTTGAATTATTCAACATTAATTGCTGACTAAATTTACAACCGTATTTGTAAATTCTTCGAAAAATTACATGATTTAATTAATTGGAAAAATGTTGTAAATCAATTAATGCTTGGAAAATATTGATTATTATTGAATTTATTTGATGTTTGGTGTTGTTAGCAATTGTTCGGATGTATATATTTATATACTTATAATTTATATATGTACGTATTGATATACAATATCAGTGTTTATTTAATGGACTTCAAATATTACTATGGAATGATGTAGTATGTCCTGCTTAAGAGAGCAAAAGGGATATGGATGAGATTTGATTGAAAATTAATTGAGAATTAAAAGTGGAAGTTTTAAAGGGAGAATGGGAAGGGTTCTTATTCTCTCATTAAAACAAATCCTCTCATTCATTTTCTTTTCTTTCTTCCTAAACTTCCATGGCTGAAAATCAAAGGAGATATTTTCAAATAATATCAACTATAAATCAAATTCAAATATCGAATAAAATAAAATAAAAGTAGTTCATCCTTAGCAAAGCTAGGTGTGGATCTACTTGAGGTTTGAGGAGAAACACAAAATCAATGTGTTACAAAGGGCAAGACTTTTCAAATTAGATCTAGGATGATCTACCATTCATAATTGTAATCAATGATGAAATCTTAAAGGCATATATCTTGTTTACATTTATATTCCCACACATTATCGGTTGGATAATTAGTAGAACGATTCCATATTCTTACATGTTATCACCCCAAATTATCTATGATTAAATTGATATTTTTTTATTCATTAAGTAATATTGAATTTTAAATCCTTGATTTGAAAAAGGATAATTTTTATTTGGACATCATATGTTTTTTATTATTTCAAAAGCTATTAAACTATATTTCAATATCCCAAAATCGTTGTTTCAATTTGAATTCCAAAACTAAAATAAATATGATATTTACAAAATGGTTTGATTCTATACCCGTGGTTGAATTTAAGCCTAACATATACGATTGAAGATTTCACATAGCCTAATAAATAGCAGTTATGATTCAAATGTTTTGAATTTAAAGTCTCATAATCATTCGTCACTCAAAATGCTGTCTTACCAAATGTGAGAATGTATATATGTATGTATGTATGTATGTATGTATGTATGCATTTATGTATGTATGTGTGTATATATATAAAGTTATAATTATAAGCATTTGGATTTTGGATTTTGATCTAATAAATGGTAATGAATTAAGAAAGTTTATCTTATGAATTATTTACCAAATCAAAGTTAGATTTATATTGATACTAAATTTCAAATCTAAAATTTTGACTCTGTCAATTAAAAAATTAACATTTGGCTGAAAACTTTATATAGACATACACATAAATTTATATATTTCAAATAGTCAGAAAGGCATTTGAATTACTATTCTTGGATCTAGTAAATGGTATAAAGGAATAAGTAAACAAAGGAGAGTTTGTCTTTTGACCTCCTTCTATTTAAAACAAACCCGTGTCTTAATTTTATATCCTAACATATATAATTAATGCACACTCTTTTAAATAATACTTTTGAGACAGCATATAAGTATGTGGATGGAGAATGTATCCGGTGTAGATGCAAATCCCAACATCTTTATACGAACACATTAACCATGAACACTATATTGTATATTTGCCCATGCACTATGCATACACATGAGTATATTATTATACTATATTTATATTACATACGAAATACTAAATAATAGAATTTACTAATTGACTAATCAAAAAAATTAAATAGAACTTCATTTTATATAAAGTAATTAGATCAGATCTAGTTAATCCATCGATACTTCGTAGGCCAATAAAGATCTAAATCAGAAAAATTGTTTGAACTTAATATATTTCACCCACCGCCAACCAATACAGTTCCTTCATTGTTGATAACAATTAGATCTAAGGAACACCTTCCTTTTGAATATTATAAATACACGCACAAATATTCGCCATTTTTTTTTCCGGCCAAAACTATAAAAAAGTCAAAAATAAATTAATAATAATTGTAAGCATATGCATATAAACATAAACTTATATACATATGTTAATTATACATATAATCATATATATGTATGTATGTATGTATGTATGTATGTATGTATGTATGTATGTGTGTGTGTGTTAAAATTATATATGCTCACGATTTACATATTTAAGACACACACACAAATATAGACATACATGTAAAAGGAAAATATGTTTTAGGATTTCAACACAGAACAATTTGGATTACGTTCTCAGGTTTTTAAAGAAACACTTTTCCTCTCATTTTAAAAAATATTTTTATTTTCCGGTTCTAAAATAAAACAATCATATATTATTTTATGGATTTAAAAAATATTTTAATACATGTTTTGAATTAGTCAAACTTAATTTTAATTTCAAATTTAAAAATATGTGTGTCTATATATAGATATATATATCAAATTTAAAATAAATAAATATGTATATTTCGATAATATATATTTTTAAAATTTTATGTAAATATAAATTTAAAACAAAGAACAAACAATTTTTTATTATAATTGAAAAAATATTAATTATACGTATGTATGTCTATTTATTTATTTTTATTAATGGTCGAAAATAAATAAAAAATACGTACATACATACGTATGAATATATATATATATATATATATATATATATATATATATATAAAATACCACCTATGATCATAATATCATCTAAATATGTTAGAAAAATGGTGATATCTATGAATCACAATAGTTATTCACATATATGTGTTCTATATAGTGATATTTTTATCAATGTCCTAGGTTAGTTTATAACATTTATAATATTTACATTATGAATGTAAATTCCTGACAAATAATGTACAATAAACTAAAATCAAATCAAATCAAAATTAGTGTATATATAAATAAATCAAAATCATAATGCACGCACACACACAGAAATGTGTGTGTGTATGTGTGTGTATACACAGATATATTGAAGTTTAAGAAATGAAGTACAATTAAATTAAAATAACAAACTCTTTTCTACTGACAATCAATATATATGATTTAGTCTAAACAAATTACTCATGTAAATAGTAAATACAAAATAATAAAAGGAATATTTTTCAAGATCTCTAATTTTTATCCCATTTCCAATGAACCTAATCCAACAATGATACCACAGTTCGAATTGTGTTAACATGAATAATAAACCATCTTATAGGTCAGTCGCTTAAAAACTCGAATTAGATAGGTTTTTAAGACGAGGGAGAAGGTAACTTTAATTAAAGAACATTTTTATAAACGAAATGCCTCTAGTCCGCTGTCCCTTATTTAGCTCATTGAAGTTGTCCGTTTTAAAGGTATACCCTAGTGAAATATCCAATAGAGTGTTGTGCTGTAGGTTAACTCAAATAAGCATATTTATCTATAAATTAACTTTCCAATATCTGAAATTTCCATTTTTGTGCTCCAATCTTTGAGTTTTGTTGTATGGTGGGTCCCCTCTCAATTTGCATGCATTCCAAGAACATAAAATATGGTTGGTACCGACCTATTTTCGTACCCTAGAGTTCCAAGTTTCCTTCATGGCTTAAGTCTCAAGCCTCTAAAGTAGCCACTTCAAGATTTGAAATCATATCGGTGTCAATAAAATCATGTTTGGACCAACCAAATCATGATAGTACCAATCATATTGATGCTAACTAAATCATGTTGGTACCAACCAAATCATGCCGTTACCAATCATAACAGCGCTAATCAAATCATGTCACAAATTGTGGCAGTACTGACCAAATCATGCATTTTTAAAATTTGCCAAATCTTTGATTTTTTTTTTCAATCTTGACATCTTCCAAGCTTCCGGACTCATTCCTTCATCATTTTTTAGTTCATTGCATTTGATCAAGTGTGTTCTAAGACCGTGGAAAATTTGACTAAAACATGAATGTTTTCATAACCTTGAGTTTTCAAATCAAATACCTAAGTACTTACCCTTGAATTGTTCCTAGTCAAGATGAATCGAGAAAGGATATTGATACATTTTTTGAGACTAATGTACGTAATGCTCTCCATACAATGGACGGTAAATTACTCATGACCGTTGAGGAGACTAAGGGATCACATACTTGTGATTATTTGGAATAATCACATAATAACTAAATGAGAGTCTTTTATAGGTTAGTATAACTAAGTCAAAATAGAAGCTCTCTTATAAGAGGTTGGATATATGTTGAATTACTTGAAGTGAAATACTACTCAAGATAGGATTTTTCTCCTTCATTGTATAAGGTTAGTATCACTGTAATTGTTGTCAACTTAAAGTCAAAATCTCTAGTCAGAGTAATACAATCAATTGATAAATGTTACAAGATTGAACAAGGGATTTTATATTAGTGTACGCAATTAACTTTGGATATTATTGGAGTTTCTGACCATTGACCAAACTTTAGATATTTCAGTAAGATAGTGAAGAAAAAAAGAAAATTTGCACAAAATATCATTAAAAAGATGTAGCTTAATAAAGATTAGAAATTGGATTTCACCTAAATGATCTATGTGCAACTGGACTTATGTACGATACTGTATTTCAACCAAGTCCACACACACTTTGATGCTTAAATTATTCAAATATTACCAAGGACTGGATTCATACCAGAGGTATACTTTAAGGGTAATTATGTAATTGTTACACATATCTTACTCTACGACTGACCTTGTTAATAATGATGTTATTTGATTTTGTTATATATTTTGTTATATAGTGATATAATTAGTTTAGTAATTAAATTCAAGTATACAAATTGAAAAATTCCTTAAATAAAATTTCATGTGATTATAATTGCAATCGTGAGTAATTCATCACATTATAAAATAATATTTTACTAAATAATCCTGGTTGAGATTTTTCGAGAAAGATATCGATATATCCATTAAGACTAGAGTATGTAACGCTCTCCAACTATTAAGCAGTGTATTACACCTGGTTGCAGGGGTACCAAAACGGGGTTATGTATTAATAGTTATCATATACTATGGGATGACTCATTTGAGAATTTCATATTGGTTAATAATAATTAAGGTCAAACAGGAAATCTAGAACTGACAATGTTATTATATTCTCTCAACTTAAGAATACCATTGAACTTCAATGTGGACACTTTATTTTGATTATAGTAAAATGGTGGCTTGGCGTCCATTGAAGACTATAGTTGGGTCTTAATTAAAGAACTGAATGTGAAAACTATTCAATAGAGAATTTTCTTTCCTTATTTATATGAGCTTAGTATCATAGTCAACTCAAGGTTAAAATATCTTACTAGAGCGGTATAGTTAATATAAATGTTATTATTGAAACATGGATTTTGTTAGACTAACCTAGTTGAATGTGGATGATATTGGAATTTTGACCAAATCCAAATTCCATAAGTCCTAATGTGTCATAGTGTTGACGAATATAACTGGGGCAAACAATCATTATTAAATAGTACCACTTTAAAAACTATAAAATACTATTTTACTTAAAAGGCCTGTAAATGATGAACTTGGCCAATCTGTTCACAGCTAGTTAAGGTGGCTTGTGAACGTTAATATTTGAATTATTCAACATTAATTGTTGATTAATTTACAACTGTATTTGTAAATTCTTCGAAAAATTACATGATTTAATTAATTTGAAAAATGTTGTAAATGAATTAATGTTTGGAAAATATTGATTATTATTGAATTTATTTGATGTTTGGTGTTGTTAGCAATTGTTCGGATGTGTGTGTGTGTATATATATTATAATTTATATATGTACGTATTGATATACGATATCGGTGTATATTTAATGGGCTTCAAATATTACTATGGAATGATGTAGTCTGTCCTGCTTAAGAGAGAAAAATGGATATGTATGAGATTTGATTGAAAATTAATTGAGAATTAAAAGTGGAAGTTTTAAAGGGAGAATGGGAAGGGTTCTTATTCTCTCATTAAAACAAATCCTCTCATTCATTTTCATTCATTCACTTTTCTTTTCTTTCTTCCTAAACTTTCATGGCTGAAAACCAAAGGAGATATTTTCAAATAATATCAACTATAAATCAAATTCAAATATCGAATAAAATAAAATAAAAGTAGTTCATCCTTAGCAAAGCTAGGTGTAGATCTACTTGAGGTTTGAGGAGAAACACAAAATCAATGTGTTACAAAGGGCACGACTTTTCAAATTAGATTTAGGATGATCTACCATTCATAATTATAATCAATAATGAAATATTAAAGGTATATATCTTGTTTACATTTATATTCCCGCACATTAACTGTTGGATAATTAGTAGAACAATTCCATATTCGTACATGTTATCACACCAAATTATCTATGATTAAATTGATATTTTGTTATTCATTAAGTAATATTGAATTTAAATCTTTGATTTAAAAAAAGGATTATTTTGTATTTGGACATCATATGGTTTTTATTATTTCAAAAGCTATTAAACTATATTTCAATATCCCAAAATCATTGTTTCAATTTGAATTCAAAATATAAAATAAATATGATATTTTACAAAATGTTTTGATTCTATACCCGTGGTTGAATTTAAGCCTAGCATATACGATTGAAGATTTCACATAGCCTAATAAATGGTAGTTATGATTCAAATGTTTTGAATTTAAAGTCTCAAAATCATTCGTCACTCAAGATGCTGTCTTACCAAATGTGAGAATGTATATATGTTTGTGTGTATACATTTATGTATGTATGTGTGTGTGTATATATATATATATATAAAGTTATAATTATAAGCATTTGGATTTTGGATTTTGATCTAATAAATGGTAATGAATGAAGGAATGAATTAAGAAAGTTTATCTTATGAATTATTTACCAAATCAAAGTTAGATTTTCATTGATACTAAATTTCAAATCTAAAATTTTGACCCTGTCAATTAAAAAATTAACATTTGGCTGAAAACTTTATATAGACATACACATAAATTTATTTATTTTAAATAGTCAAAAAGGCATTTGAATTACTATTCTTGGATCTAGTAAATGGTATAAAGGAATAAGTAAACAAAGGGGAGTTTGTCTCTTGACCTCCTTCTATTTAAAACAAACCCGTGTTTTAATTTTATATCCCAACATATATAATTAATGCACACTCTTTTAAATAATACTTTTGAGACAGCATATAGGTATGTGGTTGGAGAATGTATCCGTTATAGATGCAAATCCCAACATCTTTATATGAACACATTAACCATGTACACTATATTGTATATTTGCCCATGCACTATACATATACATGAGTATATTATTATACTATATACATATAATATACGAAATACTAAATAATAGAATTTACTAATTGACTAATCAAAAAAATTAAATAGAACTGCATTTTATATAAAGTAATTAGATCAGATCTAGTTAATCCATCGATACTTCGTAGGCCAATAAAGATATAAATAGGAAAAATTGTTTGAAATTAATATATTTTACCCACCACCAACCAATACAGTTCCTTCATTGTTGATAACAATTAGACCGAAGGAACACCTTCCTTTTGAATATTATAAATACACACACAAATATTCGCCATTTTTATTTTTGGCCAAAACTATTAAAAAGTCAAAAATAAAATAATAATAATTGTAAGTATATGCATATAAACATAAACTTATATACACATGTTAATTATACATATAATCATATATATGTATATGTGCGTGTGTTATACAATTATATATGCTCACGATTTACATATTTAAGACACACACTCAAATATAGACATACATGTAAAAGGAAAATATGTTTTAGGATTTCAACACAGAACAATTTGGATTACATTCTCAGGTTTTTAAAGCAACACTTTTCCTCTCATTTTAAAAAATATTTTTATTTTCCGGTTCTAAAATAAAATAATCATATATTATTTAATGGATTTAAAAAATATTTTAATACATGTTTTGAATTAGTCAAACTTAATTTTAATTTCAAATTTAAAAATATATGTCTATATATATATATCAAATTTAAAATAAATAAATAAGTATATTTCGATAATATATATTTTTAAAGTTTTATGTAAATATAAATTTAAAACAAAGAACAAACAATTTTTTATTATGATTGAAAACTATTAATTATACGTATGTATGTCTATTTATTTATTTTTATTAATGGTCGAAAATAAATAAAAAAATACGTACATACGTACGTATGAATATATATATATATATATATATATATATATATATATAATACCACCTATGATCATAATATCATCTAAATATGTTAGAAAAAATGGTGATATTTCTTTATCCTTTATAACCATGAATTACAATAGTTATTCACATATATATGTTCTATATAGTGATATTTTTATCAATGTCCTAGGTTAGTTTATAACATTTATAATATTTACATTATGAATGTAAATTCCTGACAAATAATGTGCAATAAACTAAAATCAAATCAAATCAAAATTAGTGTATACATAAATAAATCAAAATCATAATGCGCGCGCGCACACACAAATGTGTGTGTGTGTATGTGTGTGTATACACACATATATTGAAGTTTAAGAAATGAAGTACAATTAAATTAAACTAACAAACTCTTTTCTACTGACAATCAATATATATGATTTAGTCTAAATAAATTATTCATGTAAATAGTAAATACAAAATAATAAAAGGAATATTTTTCAAGATCTCTAATTTTTATCCCATTTCCAATAAACCTAATCCAACAATGATATCAGAGTTCGGATTGTGTTAACATGAATAATTAACCATCTTATAGGTCAGTCGCTTAAAAACTCGAATTAGATAGGTGTTTAAGACGAGGTTGTTTAACTAATGAGAAGGTAACTCTAATTACAGAACATTTTTATAAACGAAATGCCTCTAGTCCGTTGTCCCTTATTTAGCTCATTGAAGTGGTCCGTTTTAAAGGTATACCCTAGTGAAATATCCAATAGAGTGTTGTGCTGTAGGTTGACTCAAATATGCATATTTGGATATTATAAAATGCAGATTTAAAATTGTTTTAAATTTTACATACACATAAATGTTATATTTAAATTAACTAAAAGGTTTAGTTAATAAAGAAATACATATAAATACATATAACTTATTAAGTTATAAATGTTATAATAAATTTAAAAATGTTATATACATAAGAATAAAGAGATTAAATGAATTAAAATCAGTACCAACTTATGGGAGTATACATAAGATGTAGAGACATGATGTCATAAGATTATACCTATCTCTCCTAAACTTTCGATAATATTCAATTAATATGATTTTAAATTATGAATTTAAAATATAGTTGTTCTCCTTCTTTTACAATATAAATAGAGTACCATGCATACATATGATTGTTGATGATAGAGTTAAGGGGATGCTTTAGGGACAATTATGTAATTTATTATGTAACTTGGCTCTTATAAGAGAATATTTTTGAAATTGTATAAACTTCTGGTTTTATTATCTTTTATATACATACATACATACATACATACATACATTCATACATACATACATACATACATACATACATACATACATATATCATTATCTAGAGATACAAAAAATGAATTAAATACATTATACACACACACATACATAAATACATATATGTATGTAGAAAACCTTAGTAGGAGTATTTTATCGATTGTATTTATGAATGTGTTCATAACCATGAGTATTGAATCGATACGTATATATAAGAACTTATAATTGTTCTTAGTCAAGATTTATCCAGAAAATTATACAAATACATCTATAGAGACTAGTGTATGCAACGCTCTTCATATGATGTACAGTGATTTACTCATGATCGCTAGGGGCATCTTACGCACTTATGGTTTCTTGAAACAATCATAGAACAACTCGATGAGAATCTTCTATAGGTTAAATTACTAAGTTAAAAAGAAGATCTTAAGGAAACAACATATAGTAGACTAAGACTTTAGGGTATTGTTGGTCTTAAGTAGCTAGGTTATACTTTGATATGGTTAAATACTTATGGTGACTTTGTTACAACTATAGTTGGGTGTAAATTGAATTGCATGAAGTGAAAAACTACCTAAGAGAATATTCACGTCCTTTGTTGTCGAAGGTCAACATCACTACGATTGGTAGTTAACTTGATGTCAAAATCTTTAGCTAGAATAAACCAGTTAATCAATAAATGTTGTCGGATTAAACCAAGAACATTAAGTGACCTAGTAAACTAAATACATGTATATTAATAGATATTTTAACCTTAGACCAAACTCTAGATATCTAAGTGATGCGGTGATGGAAAAAAGTTTACGTACGCAAAATGTCATTACCGGGTAAGATTATTAAAGATTGGATCTTGCCAAAATGATTTGCAAGCATTGACCTTGCGCTCGATGTCAAGCTTCAACAAATTCCATATAGGATTTAGTATTTGAGTTATTTAAATAGTGGATTATAAATTGTTACTAATGTTGTAAATATTTTATTGCATTTTTAATTATTTATTTGAAGCTTAAAATAGGTCAGATTGATGCATAAAAGTTGCACACCAATTAAGGGGATGGAACTAAGTAATTTAAAAATGATTCAAAGTGGAGCCAAAGGGCTATTGACCATCCTAGGTCAATGATTGGCTGACCGTGTCAATTAAAATGGAGAGATTATGCTAGGTCTTCTAGGGTTAGAGAAAAGTGAGGAGAAAATGGTGCAAATCCTTGGCTATAAATAGTATAGTCTATACTCATTCTTTGATCACACTTTATGATAACTGTTTAGCCTCCATTAACACCATTGACAAAGCCTTGTATTCAACCATACAAACTAAAGGTGACAAGGAGAAGTGAATCTCCAAGAGGGAATTCTAGCAAACAACGTGCTTGACTTTCGGCGAGACATCTACCATGAAAGGTTTATTTAAAATTTTAAACAAATACATAATATATATATATATATATATATATATATATATATATATATGCATCAGAAAATGGCACAACACCCCAAAATGAAATTAAATAAAGAGATCTAACGAAATAAAGTAAGCATAGGAAATTTTTAGTGGTTCGGTAGATCTAAGGCCTATGTCCACTTTTATCTTATTATCCATCTGATTCTCTCCAGAATACAATGATTACAACCCAAATCCGACCATAATCTAATAGATCTCGAATTTGGTAGAAGTCTTTAGATTTAAAGAAGAAGAATATTCCTATATAGTCATTTTTTTCTAGCGCAATTAGCTTCATATTATAGGCAAAATACAACTTAGATCTCTCCATCTAGGTTTGAAAAATTTCATGAGTCGAAGATCTGAATATTCTATATATAGAACAGGTCATGCTGCACGAATATTAGGAAGAAAATCAGATTAATACCAACTTGAATTAGGTAAGCACTGACATGGATTTATGCATGCAAAGTTGATTTTATCTTCATAATTATGCTCCTTCCATTCATCTCTTGCCATTTCAAGTCTTAAAATCATGTCAGAACCAACAAAATCATGTCACCACTAACATGATTTTCTTGTTCGTCAAACTTCCTGAATTTCTTTATATCATCATTCTAGATAGTTCTAATTATGTTGGCGTGAATCGTGTTGGTGAAAATCATGTCTGTACTAACATGAATCATGTTGGTACCAAACTAATTTGCATTTTTTAAACTTAGCCAAATCTTTAATTTCTTCAATCATGACATCTTCAAAGCTTCTTTACTCATTCCTTCATCAGTTTCTAGTCCATTTCATCTGTTTGAGCCTATTCTAAGACCTTGAAGATTTGGATGTAACACTTTACCTCTAAAATATGCCTTATGAATGTAGAGCGTGCTTTGCTCAAGAAAAAATTACAGGAGTTATCAACTATTATTAGTCAAGTTGTCTTGTTATCCATCAATTTAAGTTATGGTGAATCATTCAGTTCCTTTGGATTCATTAGCAAATCAAAGGTCATTCTAGACCATTATAGATAAGGACTCTATTCATTGCTTATTGTTAGTTGTAAATCATAATCATTCTGTGTTAGTCTGAAGTTATCACATCAGATATATATTATCTAAGTAATCCTATGTTCACCTAAGGTTAGATTTCACATATCATTTTCAGAGCCATCCCTTGTTTGCTCGGGGTTAAGTTATCTTATTTCAATGTCACAGCGTATCCACTTGGGATTTATTTATTTTTGGTTAATTATAGGGTGCATTGCCACGATTGGAACATTACTTATAAATGGTCTAATATCGTCGAACATCCCATTATAAGTAAGCCCTAATCAAATTAAGGCAACGACAACTATTAACCAGTAAGTTATCATTATCAAATCATAAGGCATTCTAATTTTAAGGCCAAGTTTTGGATCTCTCTAGATCGCATAGTCATGTCTAATCCAGGGTCTAATCTTTGTGGATTGTTCAGAATACAATCTAGGGTTCAATATCCCTGAATCGTTTAAAATCCAATCTAGGATTCGATCTCTCCGGATCCTTCAACATTTAATCTACGGTTCAATCTCTCTTGATCCATGCCGAGCACAATCTGCTTGCTCTTCGAAGGGGGGACCCAACTTTCAAGCAAGTCCATCCACTCACTCTCTAATGAGGATGCTAGCTATTTGTACGAGTCTAATCCACTCACTATCCAATAAAGGGACTTGTACCTTATGGTCATCGCCCTGCCTCTCCAGACAGGACTATCATGTTCAATCAATATTAGTCATCACAGTTCAATGGTTTTCAAAATCAAATATTCATTTATAAAATCCAAATCAAAGCAATAAACAAATATCCTAAGCATCCATCCTAGACATCCAACTCAGAGCTGCCTAGAGATAAATCGAGATCTCGTACATATGTAAGTGGCCCGAGGTTATTATTGTTTATTCAAAATAGAAAGAAAAATTTAGGAACCAAATCTGAATTCCATCCATCAGAATCAAGGGATTATCATTCTCGACCTAGCTCTATGTTCATATCCAGAAGTATTTGTTGCGCATGGCGGCTTCTCCTGCTTCACCGCAATAATTTGGTTCCTTACGTACTATTATAGCCGGTTATTTAAAACTTGCTCTTCTATTTAATCGAGAAGGTGTCTGCTCTATTTCATTTCATGTCCATCCATTTCATGGAAAATACAAAATCTTCTAGATCCTTTCTCCTGGTCCATGGGCTCTCTCTTAGCTGACTTCCGTTAGGCGGTTCCCTCCTCTACCACTTCGGTTCCCTATATCTATCTTTAGCCTTTCGCTTTCCTTTGTCTTTACATTATCCTACTTCGAACGATCCTCGATCTCCATAACATTAACTTCAGTGTTCTCAACTTCGGCATCCTCCTAACACAAGAATCTTCTGCCTCACGGTAAAAATCTATAATATTCATCGATGGGTCCTTTCCAAAGCAATGATGAAGTCTATCTTAGTCGCGACTCCAGAAACTGCTTCTATGAGAACAATTCGATGGATCCGGCTTGTGAACCGTAGCTTCTACTGCATTAAATATTGTCAGAGAATTCCTCAGGATCTCTTCGACCCTTTGCTTCACGTTTGAAAGAAACTCCTTTGGAGAAATGTGAACTTTAAACTGCCTCTACCACTTGTCCACCAATCCGCTCACACGTTTATGTACCCATTCTCTAACTGCTTGAACCATATAGCAGCTAGCTTCGTCAAGTACAATGGGAAACGACATCCTATTACTTCCTTAGAAGCACCCAACACCTCCATATGTTGGATATATCTCATTAGATGAACGAATAGATTTGTCCACCCATTGTACAGTTCCAATGTCGATAGCTTAATATCGAGGGATTCATTACGTACCGGATGTTAGAGGTAAAGGATTCATATTCTCCTCTACCTCTACTCTACCTCTACTCTAGAGGTCTACATCTCACTATTTCTGATGATCTCGGCTATTTGGTCGTTGTTATCTAATGGAGGTCTCTAATCCACAACTTCATCCTGCCTTCCATTCCTACAACAGGGAAATGCTGGCACTTACTCTTCTGGTTGCGCGTTTGCATTCTAATTCGCATATCTAGCTCCAACATCATCTACTCTTAGCATCCTAGCTCGTACCAAATTCAAAATGATAGTTCCTTTTGTAAATTCATGTCGGTACCGACCTCATTCAGGTAGGTACCAATCTGATGTGGTGGGAGGACCGTTCCACTTTGCTCAACTCAGCGCCAGATGCTCCTGCATTGACTTTGGCCTCTGATTATGAATTCTAGCTGCTCCGGCTATTATTCGTTGATTCATTCTTTTAAAAAATCCCTCTAACATTTCCTGCTACTAGGCTATCATCCCATGTTGCAACTATTTAATCATCCTCTCCATCTCTTCTTTGGTAATATAGATGGATGGATTAATTTGAACTTGAGGATACCTCATAGTCGACCTTATGCTCTGGTTGATTTGGTCCTGCAATACATCTGGTAGAAGGTCTCTTCATCTCTTGTAAATCCAAACTACAATTATTCAAATCTAGCAATTTGTCAGTGAAAGCACCAGAAATGTAGCACTGGGAAATGGCACAACATCACAAAATGAAATTAAATAAAGAGATCTAACGAAATAAAGTAAGAAACATGGGAATTTTTATAGTGGTTCGGCAAATCATATGCCTACGTCTAGTTTAATCTATTATCCTTTTAATTCTCTCCATTATATAAAGATTACAACCCAAATCTGACCATGATCTAATATATTTCGAATTTGGTAGAGGTTATTAGTGTTAAGGAAGAAGAAGATTGCTCTCTAGATATAAAGTTCCAATCCTTTTTCTAGTTGCAAGTAGCCTCATATTTATAGGGAAAATCTAGCATATATCTCTCCATCCAGGTCTGAAAACGTCACAACTCCAAGATCTGAA